>MRSU01001922.1:0-117782 GCA_008369845.1 Trichomonas gallinae
CCTAGTGGTTATAGCGTTCGCCTAGTAAGCGGAAGGTCGTGGGTCCGAATCCCACCAGAAGCATATTTTTTCTTTTTTAACACAATAGAAAATCTTGAATGAAATATTGCATTTTTAGTCTTCATCTCTACAAATCACACTTAATTCAGCTTTTCTATTTTATATATGCTATTAGTGATGCAATTTCATAAGATGGATAAAATTATCCAATTTCTAGAATATCTTCTATGATTTTGTTTTTCTAGATTCGATTTAATCTTCCTCAACTACATCCCTAACATTGTACGTTAGACAAATTGGAGAAAATAAAGATGTTCGAGAATATAAAATTCAGCATTGTGTTAATAATCAGTGTCATATCATCAATGAATGTCTATATTAATAGACTTCCTATTAGATACAGATGAATTTTGAATAATACCTATTCATTCAAATTAAAAAAAAAATTGACATGTAAATTAATTACTTTTTGTATAGAAAAACAATAAAATTCATAATATTATTCTATGAAGTCAAACAAATATAATAAAATAAAAATTTCGTTTGTTTTTTTCTGCGGCTAAAAAATTTCAAAATCTGAATTGTTGTTGTATAATTATCATGGAAATTAATTAAAATTCAAAAACCGTCATAAAATTGTCAGAAAAGTGTCATAAAATTTTGTCAAAAAATTGTTTTTGTCAAAAAATTGTTTTTGTCAAAAATTTTATGATGGATTTACAGAGTTGTTTTTCTCCGACGAAATGCACGAATCAAAAGAAAGATCGTCTTTTCCCCGAGGATAGGAGCCCACAAAAGTATCTACCTTCACCAAAATTCAAAAAGCGCGGCCCAAAGTATAATACAGATCTTTACGAATCTATTATAAATCAAAACAATCCTGATCAAGTTTTTATAAAATCATCGCCTATAAGGTCAATAGCGAGCCCATCTCTACTGTCAAAACAAGAATTTCTCACAGAATCTAAAGTACATCCGATAATAACGTTTAATATGCCATCTATTTCTTCTGATTTCTACGTACATCCTATAGATTGGTCGAAGAAAAACCAGATATGTGTGTCAATGGATAATGTTATCTATTTCTTTTCATCAAATTGCAAAAATCCAAAGCAAATAATCACAAATATTGAATTAGCATCATCATGCGGGTATAGTGTTGATGGAGATAGCGTGATAATTGGTACCAGATATGGAATTCTCTACAATGTTGATATAAAAACATTTCAAATCGACTCTGTTCTTGGTGTTTCCGATAATACAATTTCTGTCATCAAGAATACTGGAAATAATACGCTTGTTGGTGACCATGATGGATTAGTTTTAAGGTTTGATCAAAGATGTCCTTCACAAATGGATGCAATCACTGCGCACGAGTCAGAAGTGTGTAATATATCAGTTAATCCAAACGGTATCCACTTTGCAACAGGAAGTAACGAAAATACAGTGAAAATTTGGGATTTTAGGAATCTTTGCCAGCCTTATTCTTGTTATTACGAGCACTCGGCTGCTGTCCGTGCCATAGCATTTTCACCTGTCAATGAAAATATGATAGTTACCGGTGGAGGAACAACAGATAAATCTATAAGAATTTGGGATATCAATAGTTGCCAAACAGCTCGCTACATACAGACTGGCAGCCAGGTTTGCAACCTAATATGGAACGAACAATATGATACAATTTTTTCAACACACGGATTTTGCCAAAATTCGATTTGTCTTTGGTCACCACAGCTTAAAATGATTAGCAGCATCAGAAAACACAAAAATAGAGTTCTTTACGCATGTCCATCACCCGAATCTACTCATATTTTGACTGGTGCACCTTCCGATAAAGTATATATCTGGAAAATTTTCCCTAAACCAGATTCTCTTTCAGTTAAGCAGATGTTTTCACTTAGATAAATTTTTGTTTGTATTTTTTTTTAATATAGCCAATTTTTATACTTTAGCACAATATATCTCAGACATACAATCATACTTAATCTATTTATGACACAAATATTGATTATTCATTCGTTGATATACAAAATTTCTCATGATAACTTGATTTCGCAATTTGATTATATGGGTTGATCATTTACATGTATAACGAGAGTCTTTAATGGTTACATCATATTTAATTTCCTTTATATATATTTCCATTTAAAAACATTAAATATCCGAACTTTATGACTTGAACATCCAATTGGGGCAGATTTCCAATTTTGACTCACTTCCAAACAACACAAAATTCCAATCTTGATCCATTCAATTTTTCAAGCTTGCTCATATGCAGGAACGCCGTTTGAGTAATTGAATGGAACAAGATTGGCGAATTTCAGTAAGACTTTTGAGAAAATTGTGCTTCGCTAATTTGTAGGACAAACGATTATTTTCAATTCAAATATAAGGCAAAAATATTCATACATCCAATAATATCAGTTTTTAAACATTTTATATTGCTTCCAGTCCCATAATACTTCCAAAAACTGATAAATACTCGGCCGATTATCGATTTTAAACTTTTTCTTTTGATGTCTTTTTGTTGCTGTTGCTGACATCTATTCCATGTACTATGAGAAATAGTTTGACATTTCATGCTGATAATAATGAAGCATAAGTCAAAACTTTATTAACATCAAAGCAGAGGTATTTTCATACTTGATTCTTACGGATCTATTAATTTGTTCACATGGCCGATATTCAATTCAAAATTATTGTATATAAAGATGGAATGATTTCTATGAAAACAATTATCTATTATCTGAAACTTAGATTATATTTCGTTTATTTCGTTTGCATATATAATAGTACTTGATCTTTTTTCAATACATCATTTTTGGGGGTTATGATGAATAAAATGATAATTGTCACAAATTGCATGTTTTTAAACAATTAACATCATATATAAGTTATGCCATTGATTTTAAACATTTGATATATGTTAAACAAAAAATAAAGTCTGTATTATAATACTTCATTTCCCATTTTAAAAATCTGGGAAATAGACTTCATGAAATTTTTGCGTTAAAAAATATTATCATCTTGGAAATTTGCTAGCTGACTATCTTGATCAAACAGCAAAGTTAAGGCATTTTCATTTGATATAAAGTCGATTGCATCAATTGGATCGAAATCTTCAAAGATGTTTTCGCATGAATCTGATTGATCAGGCTTGCATACTTGTGGTATTGGCACAGCTTGCTTCGCTGTAATAATTTTTAGTTTTGTGAACGATTTTTTATAATCCTTTTGTTTCCTCGGTAGCTTACGTCCAAATTTGCGAACAAACATGCCTTTTTCATCGCACTCGGTTATTTTATTTGAGTCCAGCACGAAGCATACGAATCTTGGGTGGTCCTTTTTGGAGGAATACATTAATGTAAATTTGAATATTGAACCAAAAAAAGTGAAAATATAATGATAACATTTAAAAGGACAGTTCAAAAATGTCAAAAAAAAAACTTGACTACTCCGAAACCCCATGAGTGTAATGATTATGGCATTGAACAAGATATTTTCTACATAAATTCAAACAAAAAAAATATTTTGACAATTAAAATTTGACTTATTTTTTAAAAAAAAAAATAATAACCGTTTATTAATGTACAATTTTCTTGTTCTTTCAATTTTTTTTTTTCTCTTTATTATATGATAGTGTACGCCACCAATAGCATGATATAACTGTAACGATGTAAAATTATCGAAAAATATCATGTTTAAACACGAATATGAAAGATATGAGATTTAGAATAAATTTTATTTTAATTCATATACGTAATACTATATAAATGATATCAATATGATAATGTACTACTTCATTTGGCTTGATTCTATGTTTCTTTCATTGTTGAATCATTATTCTTATCTATATATAAATAAAACCAGAAAAATACTCTTGACATGTAAATTTTAATCGTTATCGTCGCTGACATGTAACGCTATCAAAAAGTGGGAAATTTAAAGGCTGTTTTACTAACCTTATAATTAAAAGTTGCTTCATTTTATGGTCATCACGAAGCCATCAAAAATCACTTTCTGTGTTAAGGTGTAACGTTGCAGATGAAATCAACACAAACAAATATTTTTCTTATGTTTAAGAAAATAAAAACATATGGAAATTATTTTAAATTGCTATGACATGATATAAATGCGTTGATGCGTTTTTGTTTGATCAGATACAAATTGAATAGATAAGGAAATAATTCTATGAATTGATTCAAAAATTCTTGTTGATAGTCTAGCATTTATCATGGCTATGCATCAAGAATTTTCGATAAAATTTGTGTCATATAAAAATAGAAATTCGTAAAAAGATAATGATGTGATTTATTGATTTCTAGCAACAATATATTATGATATGAAAAAGAAATAAAACATATCCGAAAAAATCAGATAATGAAATAAACTTTGATATATTAATGTATGATAAGAATAGAAATAGATTTTACGCATTTCTTGTTTAAAAAATTGTTAATAAAATTTATGCAGAAATATCATAGAGCTCATGATGATGGAAAATGTCGGGTGTTGGCGAAGAGGAATTTTCATTTCATTTTATTTAAGATTTTGAGTGCGCAACGTTATTTTTTCTGAATAAACAAAAAAAATTGATAAAACTCAGTTAAAATATTGATATATACGGAAGTCTTCTCAAATAACGTCGCCTATTCAAAAAGCATTGTGATATAATCATCTATTAGCATGCATAGCTATTTTTTGCAACAGAAAACTATAAAATCTGTAATTTTTCATTTTGAGAAAATGCTGTTTTCTCTTTTCAGCTTTGCTATTTCAGATCTGAAAACATGCAGAACTTTTCAATCGAAAAGCTTTGCAGCAGATGCTAAAGAGTTATGCTTAGAAGGAAGCTATGCTGTTCTTTCAGATAAAACTTTTACAATTGAAACATTCAATTCAACTAAAAAAGTCAAATATTATTGGCCAGATACCGTAGGTGTATTCAATATCTATGACGAAACTTTGGATATTGCCAAAAAGCGAACAAGTGTTACATGTGACGATGATAAAACCTGTTCTTTCAGCGTTGTCATGATAGACGGTTCGACAAAAGAAGTCGAACATATACTTGCTATCCCTCCAGTTTCATTGGAAATCGTAATCGATCCTTTAAGAAATAAAAAGCAAAAAATGACAGCCATCAAAGGCTTTGCCAAAGCAAGAATTTCCAGTTCTTCAGTAGCCTATGTTAGTCAATCCATAAAAATTACTGGGGAACAACAAGAAATCTATGTAAGAAATTTCGTTAAAACATTTACGACGTTACTCGATGACAAAAAAGGCTATGACTTCTATTCAGCTGAGTTCTATCCAAATGAGAAGTATAATGATAGAGATCAAAGTTTATTTGTTCAACTTTCTATGCAAAATACGGGAAATAATGGATACAAAGACCATGCAAAGACTATTCCACAACAATTTGGCGCATTCGATGTCATGAATGAGTTAAATGACATTCAAATTCCTCCTACCTATCTTCAACCAGATGAAACTGAATCATGTGATGAAAATGAAGAAAAATGCAAGAAAGCCAAAGAAGTTTACAAGAAATACTTCGGTGATTGCGATATAATCAGAGGTCCACACGATGAGTTCGAATTTGTTCAATATAAATTGGGCAGAAAGAAGCTTTGCATGCAGTCAGGAGCACTGATCCATGCCGATAATAACTTTACAGTCGACTTAAGATACACTGATGAAAATACAGAAGGAAAGATGTTCTATGAGATAGAATATGATAAGCAGAAGAAATTTGGCAACCCAACTTACATACCTGAACGGAATGCAATTATGGCCATTAGATGCGACTTCTGTGAATTGGTAACAATTGGATTATTCGAAAAAGAAAAGCACGCTTTAATGGTCATCAATGCTGAGCCGAACTTTTCTATTGAACCAGACTATTATGGTACAGAATCTTTCAACTTCGCTTTCTGGTCCAAGAAAGAACTTGGCACTAGAATGGGTATCTCAGAAAAAAGCAAGATGCGAATGATAACGAATGGTGTTCTTAATAATAAAGAAACACTTCAGAGAAAATTTATTGGCCATTCTTTGCATGTTTCAGTTGTCAAAGGCGATACAAACTACAAAGGAGTAATCGATTTCTTCAATACGACTGATTTATTTTATTTCATTTCCGAAAGAGTAAGAAAACCACTGGAATGGGCTGACAGACTTATTCCGACATTTATTGGAAGGATTCCAAATAACACTCAAGCCCTAGCTTATTCCATGAGAGATCTAGCTGGTGAATTTGAAAAACCAGGTTCATATGATCCTGAGAAAAGTTCTGTTAACACCATTCCAAAGATCGCCGATGATAAAGATAAATCAAACGTTGGATTAATTGTCGGTGTTGTTATTGGAGTATTGATAGTCATTGCAATTATTGTTGTAGTGATTGTTTTCATACTAAAGAAGAAGAAAGCTGATGAAACATCTTCAAGCAGCAGCAGTAAAAAGGAAGAAAAATAAACAATCATAATTTTGAAAAATAATTAATAAAGTGAATGTAATTTCATTATATGACAATGTTAATCAGTATAATTGAACATTGTGTGTATCATTGAACTTTAATATGATCATCATGATGAGTATTTATTTATGAGTAAAAATCTACCCAAAGAAAGAATTCAATTATTAAAAAAACAAACAATTTATTGGATTTCGTGACAAAGCTGGATAATCTTTGTCATGTCAGCTTCATACATTTCTCTTGGAGTTGCATTATTCATTGAATCTCTTGCTGTTCTGTCCAAAATGATAGTAGTCCATTGCACAAGCATTGGAATAGAATCAGGAGGTAAAACAAAGTCCTCGAAAAGAGGACCGATCTCGTATTCTGGCTTCTTCATGCTCACTGTAACTCTGAAGAAGTCAGAGTCTTTAAGCGGAAAAACTATAACATGAGCATCATTGAATTGGCTCGTGATTGTTGTCACGTCATAAGAAAAAGTATCTTCAGCCCATACGATGTGAATGTTGTCATTTCCAATGTGCCTCTTCTTGTAGATCTGTTGCTTGTCGCTATGATCTGTTGGCATCAAAGGTGCAGTGTGTAAAAATAATTCAAAACGAGGCGTTCCATAGTAAATGTGATATCTTCCATTTGTAAGATTTGTGACATCAAGTTTTCCTTGGAATCCACAGTGTTTCGACAAGTCAACCAATTCACCAAGACTCAATGCAAAGCTTCTGAACTCTTTTGAAGTTTCGGGCCAACTTACAGTAAAAATCTCGTTTTGCTTCGCGTTGCCTTTGACGTAGATCAATCCAGCTTTTATGTTTTCTCTTGGCGATAAACTAATTGTTCTGTCAACAGCAATCTCAAGCAAATTCTCAGGCTTAATTGATAAATAGTCATCGCCATACAAAGCAGTGAAGAACGATTTTGTTGGATCATTTGGATGGAAAACTTCACTCGAATAACGATGTTCAACATTTCTAGGCGAAGTGACTGGAATTGGCTTTGTATCGCAGTCGAAGTTAAACATCTCTGGAGTGAATTCAGGCATTGCTTTGGAGTCAACAAGATCGTCAACCATTTTATTGAAGTTAATAGAAAATTCTGATTCAATAGATTCCGCATGATCGATTTGCGACTTTTCTATCATAGTTTTTTCTTTGTTCTTCGGCTCTTTTGGCATTGTAACTTTATGTGTTGATCTCGAGAAGAATGTTTTCGTTAAAATTGTCAACTCATTGCCTTCATTCTTCAATTTATGCAATGTGTCATCATTTGTCACGTAAATCATGTCGGATTTAAATTGATAATTCGTTTCACTGATGACTGATTGCTTGTAGAACTTGAATTCATGCATCTTCTTTATTACAATTTCATTATCATTCAATAATTCAAACACTTCGTTGATGTATTTGTCTTCTTGTGTTTTGACAGAAATATCAATCAAAACGTCCAACAAAATTTGGAACATGAATTTGTTTAAGTGTTTCGTTGTGATAATATCTTTAAGCAAAGGGCAGAATACGTGCGAAAAATCAGGAAAGCTTTCCTGTATGAAAATGATATACTCAGAGAAAATCGTGAATAAGCGAAGCCCATGGTTAGTAATTTCGTCTGTCCTTGAGAAAAACTCTGTCAAAATTTTCGTAATTTCGACATTGAAAGAATTTCGTTTTCCATGTAGAACAAGCAAAACAATAACAGCGCTTATCGAAATATGATCTCTTGGGATTTTGGGTAATACATATCCTATCACTTTAATGACTTTTTCTTCGATTTTTTGGTTGTTAAGTTTCCTCGTTGTATATCCGTAAATTGACAATGTGATTTGTATATTTCTCCGAACATCTTTGATTGATTTCATGCAGGCATCCAAGATTAAATCAAACAAATTTATTGTCTTGTTGATCATTCTCGTCATAGCTACCATTGATCCTTCGATTCCTTGAGAAATAATATCTTCATTATTGCTTTTAAGAGCTTTTTCAGTCATATCGATGAAAGCGTCTTGAATTTCCGGATTGATTGGAGCATTCATACTAATAATGCACAAAGCTGTTTTGTATGTAGGCAAGAACTTATTTTGATTGCGTTGTGTTGGGAAATATTGTAAAATTAGTTTCGAATTATCAGTAAATTTGACGACTTCGGTTATATTTTGATATAAAGTTGTAGTAATATGAACGATGTGATAAATTAAGTCTTCTCTGTAGTCAGGATAAGCATCTATAACAATCTTGAAATCATTTGTTATTGCTTCTACGCTTTTCGATTTAGTTTTTAGTTCATTGCATGTAGATATGATTTTGTCATCAAAAACTTGTCTGTAAAAGTCAACTGGTCTTACATATAATGACTCTAGATTAGATCTGATATGTGCACGAATACCTGTCAATCCTGTCCTCTTTATTGTATTTTGCCATGTCTTTGATGCTTCTGTCAAGTTGTCTAGACTCAAATTCATGAATAAAGGAGTATAGCATACTACCATGAAGCCGAGAAACGATTGGATTATGTTTATTTCAAAGCCATCGAAATTCAGTTTTGATAATGCGTTGTTGTTGAAGTATGTAGACAGGATGAAATACTTAAGGAAATCTGTGTTTTTGAGCTCTTCTATTTCAGATAATTTCTTGATAACCATTGTATAATAATTCCTTCCTTTTTCGTTGTAAAATGTCATAATGAAATTCAAAATGTTAACAAGTGAAGCAACACCGCGTCTTACTGATACTGTTGGTTGAATGAAATCATTAATAAATCGTTTAATTTGAGTCAAGATTATTTCGATTACGAAATTTATCGCGTGTAAATCATTGGATATTGAATCTAGTAATGATTCTGTATATGTTTCTGCTTCTGTAGATGCAAAATTCGTGTTGTATGACGACATTGTTAACGAATTTTGTGTTTCATCGAGTAAATTTGTATCTAATCTAAATATTGAATATAGAAGTGAATCTATCATTATTGACTGTAATTTAGTATCATCTGTCTGTAAAAATGGAGGAAATTGAAATTGATTTTCAGGAGAAGACCATAATTTCAGGTAAGTTGCGTTAATATTGGTTTGAGAAATGCAAACAGTGACTTTTTCGAATGATGTTTTAAGCTTTTGCCCTAGATTTGTTAATTGAATAATCGAATACCAGAATAAATAGAAGATATTTTCATCGGAATTCAGCTTTTGTGAAAGTTTCTTGTCTGAATCTGGTATTAAATTGGCGTAATACTCAAAGATTTTTGTCCAATCTTTTGGATTCGTAGTAATAGAAAAAGAATGCATCGCTGTTAATAGAATATCAAATGATATCCCCTGAATATATGTATCTTTCTCGGATAATATTTTGATTTTCTCGAAGAAATTAAAAAGATTTTGTAATTCATCATTATCAACTGGAGCATCTTCTAAAACAGACAAGTTCTTTGAAAGATCTTTCAACATTATCGTGAATTTCTCAGCATTTCGTTGTCCCTTCGATTCAAATTCGTTTTCGAATTCAGCGATAAGATCATTCAAAAAACCCATATGCAATCTGATTCTATTTGACACTTACACAATATAGAGCTTATTCCATGTATAGTTTTGTATCTAAACCAATAAAAAAATGAATTTTATATTTTTGATCTAATAAATATTATTGGAAAGCCAGATTAATCATTATCAAGTATTAGATATGGCTATTCTCTGAATATATAACGAATTTGAGCCTAAAATTCAGATTATTTTTGACATTTCATATTAAAATGATACGGAACCCACAAATTTTATGGATGTTTTAAGATTATAAACATTATTTTATCAGAATAGCAAATATAAAACCTTTTAAAATTCGAAGTTTTTAAATAAAAAAATCAAAAATTCTAATTTTTCATATCATTTTTGTTATTTTTATCTGATCCATTATGAAGATGATAAATCAGACTCTCGAAAATGAAAGCTCTAATTAGTGTTTCCATCTTTAAATGCCCTAAAAAACTTCAATTATAAGTTTATTTTAATCATATTTTAATTTTTCATTTTTGAATGATTTCGATTCTTATTTTTTTGATGTTGGAATTCCAGAATCTCCATACGAACAGCTATATATAGTTAAGTGTACTACTTTGATCACTAATTGTTGCGATGACATCAATAAACATCATTCAAAATGTATATATTTGCATTTCGATGCCAACAAAATACGTTTCCTGTAGATCAATCAATATTAATTGCCAAAAAGAGGGCTTACAGGCCAGTAGAAAAGCTTTGTCGATTTGTTAAGCTGTCATTTTCGTCGGGCAGAACGCTGCGGTTAATATTAAATCGGTAGGCTATATATACTATTGTGTTAATTACATGAAATTCCAACTTTTTGTAAAATTTAATGTCGTGAACAAAAATATAACTCCCAAAACAGTATAAATCATATTTATATGGGTTTATATAGTGGAGATTATTCAAAAAATTCATAAAAACCTTTAACTGTATTGAAAAATATAGTAACTTAATATGACCAATTATATTTCAATTATTCCGTGCAATAAAAAAATTAAATACACTCAGAAAAATTCGATTATGCGTCACTTTTCATTTATTATTTGTATAAATTGAACATTATTCAGAATCGATTATATATCAATAATTATAATGTACGATATCTTAATTAACAATTATTTCAGTGGAATGTAAAAAAACGTTATTTTAAAGTTACGGAAGTATATTTATTTACTATAAAATAAACATGATATTTTCTTTAGATTTTTCAATCTAAAATTGAATGCTGAATAAAACAATTCAATATCATTATTTAATCGTTAGGTTTTCAAAATGCATAAACTTGTATTATTATAGGAACCATGATTTTCAAGATATTTAAAAATTTCTGAATTTTATTTTTTGAATTGCCGTGAATATTCAATTTTTTCACGTTGCATTTTATCTAATCATAATATATAGATCAAATTTATTTTTGGCGGCATTTGTTGATTATTTTTCCTTCAATTTTCTCGAAATTTTTTTTTTGTGTCATGATTTTCAAATTTAATCTGATATTCGGTTATTATGATATATGGCATTTATATATTTAATGATCAAATCCGTCCATAATTTTTTTAACTTAAATGACCTTATTATGATATTTAATATCATAAACATGTTGTTTTTTCTGAATAAAAATCGATTTTTTTAGACAAAAAAAGAAAAGTTAAAAATCTCCATAATTAATTTAAATATAGCGAACTTTGATCGAATATATGCAATAAATAGGTGATAAAGGACTGATAAATATGACCAAAACAGTGATTTTCCGATTTGGTTTTTTTGGCGGTTTTCTAGCTTCGTAATGTCTGAGAACCCTCTTCAGCTAATAACTTCCAGTATCGAAAACGCGAACGCTCAGTTCGAATCTGCGTGGTCGAGCGTCCTCGAACTCTCTAAGTTCATTAATGCAGAGGAGGACATTACAGTTGCATCTCATAGATTGTTATCTTATAATCCTCAGAACAAAATAGTCTCATCAACAAATAAAAATCTTAGTAACGCCGTAAACATCATTAGTAATTTCGTAATTGGAAAATTAGATCACGTTAGTAAAAATCCTGAAGATTATAATTCCTGGTCAACACTTGCTAAATGCTATTTGATGCTTAATGATTTTCCCAACGCTTATACTTGCGTTGCTCATGTTATTAAGCTCAATGAAAACTTCCAGGACTCAACATTTTGGTACGTTGCTGGAATTGTTAACCAACATTTCAATTATCATCAGGAAGCCCTCAGATTTTACAGAATGTCAGCCCAATTGGAGCCTCGTGCACCACATATTGGGGACTTAAACTTCAGATTAGCGATATTATATAGATCGTTAAATAAACCAGACGACGCACTTCCATTATTCAAACAGGCCCTCGATAGCCTCCCACATAATTTAACAGTAGACGATATCAAATTCCAAATCGCTTTTACATATCAAGTACAAAAACAGACAGATCGCGCCAATCAGATATACAGCGAACTACTCAGAGCACACCCACGCTCGCTGGAACTAAATCAGCAGTACACGTGGTTCCTTTCTCTCAGTTCGGACCCAGCCACTTTAGAACTCGCCGAAAAGATCGCAACGAGCGCAGAAGAGCAGTACCCGAACGACCCTGTCCTCAAGTTCGCCCTCGCGTGCATCTCCCTTCGCCAGCAAATTACAACAGAGGCTTACAGGAGGTACAGGGAGTGCCTTCAAACATGGAGCGACTCTCCGCTCTTCTGGTGCGGCCTCGGCATCCTTTATCTCAAGAATGAGCAGTTCCAGGACGCGATCGTCGCCTTCCAGCGCGCCTTGTTCCTTAGAAGCGATATTACAGAAGCATGGCTCAACTTCGGCCTCATTTTCCAGCGCCAGAACAGACACGACGAGGCCCTCAAGATCTACCAGACGGCCCTGTCGAACTGCAACATGGCGCAGCAGATCCAGGACAGAATCAACGCGATTAAATCATCCAGGGGGCCAGGATCTATGGTTCCTAACTACGACATATGCGAGATAAACGGCGACAAGCTCGTCACACAGGTCGCCGAGAAGGTTTCTTTCGACTACTGCGCGGATCTCCCCAATTTGTCCGTTAAAGCGATGGGAATCCCGCACGAACACGAAGCGGCCTTCGAACTCGCTCTCTCCGCCTTGTATTCGCCACATGCGTCAATATTCTGAATATGATAATGCTTATTTGCTTTAAAACAATATACTTTATTAGAATTAATCAGCAAATATTATTTAAGACCTTTATAAAATAGATTTTACAGCTTATAGGTCATTTCCAAAAATTGGAAATCAATCAGTTATGATATCTTAATTACTTTTTGACGCTAATGTGAACAATAAATAATTTCGATAAAATAATCACATCGATAATGCCAAAAATTTAATTCACATATCATAAAAAGAAGTAAATTAACATGTAGTCCTAGTATTCAATACAAAATCAAATTAACAAGGAATCGCGAAATAATTTTTTTCTCATAATTAAGTCAAGTACTCTCATATACTCTCAGCAATTTTTGTATTGAACTATGGATTTCGATGCCTGTCAAACATTTATACACTTTTTTCTTGGATAATTTATTTTCGAAATTTTTTTTTTTTGGAGTTCAGCAAGAAGTGCCGTCAAAACCCTCCAAGGAAACTATTTGAAAATGCTGTAGCCATGATTTTGTTCTCACAGAAATTCACGACTCAAGAAAAAAAAAATAGTTTCTTAGGGGCCAAAAAAATTAAAAAGGGACCATTAAGTATATCAAGGGGCTGAAAAAGTAAAATAGGTGTCATAATAAGGCTCTTAATTTCGATAACAAATTAATGATGTCATGCTATATATACTAATAATCAAATTCATAAATAAGGAAGTTCAAAATATATATTTTTTGAATGAAAATTAAAATCTTGCTGATAAATAATTGGATTCTGGCTTACGAAGTCACCTTGTTAAGTTAAAAGATAATCTGAATGAAAACCCCAATATTTTCGATACAATTTTTGGAAGATTCCTCTCTTATGTATTGCATTAGTTTCACAAGTTATTATTCATCTTTGTGACCGCATATACAAATTTGTGATCATTAACATAATGATTAATGATCTTCGAAGATGGAATCTTCATTAAAACGAATTGTTGAGGTCATCCACAAATAAATTTGTAATAATTCACCTCATTAAACAAATTAAGTTATCAAAACACGTATATAAACGAAATAAAAAACAATATTTAATATATAAAAAACAAAAAACAATTATAATAAAGCTGCAGTTCCAGAAAGAATGGCATTTGTTCTAGATGTCAAAAGTCTTGCAATATTCGCTGACAAGTCTTTTGATAATGTTTCGAATTTCAATTTCACGAGTGTGTTTGTTCCAGCTCTTCTGAATGCGATGTCAAGAACAGATCCATTCTGTGTTGCTGCAGCAAGTAATTGCAATGAATATTTTTCGATATTTTGAACACCGAAAATTGTCAGCAAAGTTGTCGACAAAACAACTGTTGCTGGCCTTTGTTTGTCATTGAAGAATGCAATGACAGGTTCTTTGATAAATCCCTGCATCTCAGCGAGTTCTGGAGAGAAAGGAATGATTTGCGTGCTCGGCAGAACTCTTCTCTTTCTGATTCTCTTTGGAAATTCTTTTCCATCAATAGCTTTTCTTGCACCACCAACAATTCCGACAGCACCATCAACCAAGCCGATAACCGGTCTTGCAACAAGTCCTACTATGCCGTTTCCTAGTCCAGCAACAAATCCACCAAATCCGTTTTGAGAAGCTCCATGTATTGGGTCAGCAACGACTCCGACAATTGCACCAGAAATCGAATTGGAAACTGCTGAGATTCCACCAATAACTGAATCAGCAGCGCCTCTATTTGTCTGAGGAGATGATTCTGCGTTGTAAATCGTATGCATAAGATGAGAAACAGAGCTCAAAACACCTTCTGATGCCGCGAAAGCTGTTCCGAGAGTTAACTGAGCAACAGCTCTCGCTGGAGACTTCTTGAACTGACTGATTCCATGAGCAATGTTTGTCGTCACTCCTCCAATATTCAAGAAAATATCGTGATTTAATATCAGCTTAAGAACTTGTTTGATTGCTCCGTAGAAATAAGGTTTGATGACGCGAGTTTTGACAAAGTTTCTCGTGCTGACGAAATCGTTTAAAGGCAATGCAGGAAGATAAACTTCACCTTCATTAATTCTCGGTACAAATTTAATGAACGTTGGGATGTTTTCATTGGAGTAGCTTCGAGTGTTGTTATTTTCAACAGTTACCAACATAACCAATTCATGAATGTGAACTGATTTTGATGTAACAATGAAATCTTGGTTTTTATTTTCATTTTCTTTCGGTGAATAAAAATCGAAGCCGTGATCAGGAACGAAAGAGTAATAGAAGTTAATCAAGTCAGCAATAAAAGGAATGTCTAATCTTAGGTTAATAGGCTGTATTCTAACATCAATTGATTCGAATTGAGTGAAAAGTGCTGCATCGTTATATAGTTCGCAGCAAATTTCGATGAAATTCAGTCCTTCTCGCTGGCTTCCTGAACAAGCAACTTCGAAATAAGCTTCTGGATTCTGATCATCAATCTGTAATGATTCCAATGACAGACTCAAAGCTGTTGTATTCTTCAGAGTCTTCGCCGAAAGTTTTAAGTTCTTCAAGTTCACCAATGCGATTTCATTCGATTTCATGTCGATGAAAGAAGCAGACAGAGAAGAAATTGAGAAAGATAGATCATACTTCTTTATGTCTTTTCTTTCAATCGGCGAGTTCGTTATTGTTATTGAAGTCAAGCCGTTTTCTCTTGCGAAAACTTGTACGTATAAATCTCTGACTTGGTATGGTTCGCAAACCTGCGTCGTAGAAACAGTGAACTCGAAGTTGTCCATTTGCACAACCAATATATGCTCATCATACGGCTTCTCGAATGCTATGATTGACGACATCTTTGGATTGATAAAATCGAAAATTTGGCCGCAGTGTTGCCTGATTTTTAGATGATAAGGAGTTTGATTGCTCAAGCAGCTGCTTTGATAAATAGTTGCCTTTGATATTGAAGCCTTCAGGACTCCATTATCTTCAACAACTTCTATCATGATTTTTGTGTAATTCTTGTCAGTTTTTAGATAAGTGACGCATTTGAATGGTTCTGCCATTGTTATCGGAATCTTTTCTTGCGAATTTTCAGCAGATAACAAATAGCACAAGCTTTGTGACGCTAATTTAACAATTTCACACGATCCACTCTGTATAAAGATGGAGTGGCCTGTCGTTGTCATTGAATCTATAGACTCTAGTGGCTCCAAAGCGAAACCGAAGTCTAAATAATTGGACACATGCAAAAGAGGCCTGAAACAAACAACGGAAGAGAACAAATTCCTGTCTCCACTAGATATGGAATAACTCAATGGCAAGAAAATGTTGTTTGTCTTTGATAAAGGCAGGAAAATCGGTGAAACACTTCCAACACTCAAACAGTTGATTGGAGTCTGAGAATTTGCTTCATTTTCGAAAGCAACATTCAGCAAAACTTCTTTGTTGTTACTGAAGAATTTTGCATCACTCCAATAGCATGATTTCGTCTTAGAGTTGTTTTTCATTGAATAAGAATCGTTGCTGTAACTTAACTTGAATGGAGTGTGATTGATTAAAATCGACGGGGAGAAAAGAGTCAGTTTTGTCTTGCATGCATCTTTTTCTTTAGACACATAAATAGCCATGTTCATTGGTTTTGTGTTTGATTTAATATTAAAAGGAATCATTGAAATCTCTCCATCTGTTAAATTGATTAAGTTATAATCATCTGGCAAAGGCAAATTTCCTAATGATGCACATGCTAGATGATTTGGCCTAATTATATTTGTGTCTATACTGCATCCAGGATTGATTGGGATGATAACAGATTGAGAATTTTCAACAATTTTTAGATTTATAGTTTCCTGGAATTGATTAATTATTGCTGTCATTAAACTAATATTTATATCTGTAATTCCTGAATAGCTTCTAACATTTGATTCCAAGATGTATTGTTCTGGTGAGCCAGAAATCTTGTTTGTTATTATTTGTGACTGCTTCCTTAAACTACTAAATATAACCAAATCGAATTTTTCAACTTTTTGCGTTGCAGAAACAGCAATTTTTGATGTTTCAGGAAAATCCCATGCGATTGATTTAGATTCTCCTGGATTTATCTTTGCCAAACGTCTATATTTTGCATTGGACTCATGAAGAAGGAAGTCAACAGCTGTTGATGTCGAGTTTGTCACTCTTAATAAAGAAGAAAATGTAACAATGACTTCACTCGCATTTCTTGTTATGATAACAACAATGTAAGGAGACAAAAACATCGGGAAGTTGACTAATGATGACTTAAGAGTAACAACTCTATCAGAATACCAGAAGAAAATTGGTGAATCTTCATCACAGTCCATCAAAAATTCCTTCGATTCATTTGATTCTAGAGAAAATTGAGAATTTCTTGATTTATAAGCGAATGTTGCTTTCGTGCCTAATTCGTTTTTGATTACAAATTTTCTGTTTAACAGCATCAGCACATTCTTTGTTTTGATGTTTGACTGTATTTCATCGTAAACAGACAAGATCTGCTTGATTGCCGAATAAGCAAAATTAATGTTGAAGTTCCTAACATTCAAATCTGCTTTTAACAGATTTTGATCTGGGGATGAAGAAATTAGACTCATGGAGATAGGCTCTATTAACATATCCCAGAGTCCTGTATTCAAGTTCATTGAATCAAGAGAACTTGTTGTTAAAATTAATCGAGAATTCGACTTTGGATTGAATACAAAATCGATTGGATTAATTTCGAATTTAAACATAGGAACGTCAGCAGTTTTGTCGAGTTTGTTCTTGAAAATGTTGAAACTGAGCTTTCCAAAGTGGAATTCTGTTATATGATTATCTATTTTTGGAGGCGGATTCTTCTGTTTCTCATTAATTGCGACATCGACAAAAGGCATTATTTTGTCGAGAAAAACATATAAAGATGATATATCAGTAACACTGAAATTAAACAAACAGTCACCTAGCAAATATTTCGTTGTATTCAAGCCTTTGTCCACTGTGTCTAGAAAAGAGAAAGAGAAGTTCTCAACTATAGGGAAATATTTGCATTTTTCGCTGAGGATTCTCAATGATCCATTTTCTGTCGAGAAACTTAAATCGTGGCCTTTCAAAATCGATGTCATTTTTCCTTGGTAAAGCAGTGAAACATTTCCTTTGTTCAAAACAGGAATAACGAGTCTGACTTTGTTCATTTCTACAATCATTGGTGAAGGAACTTCAGGAGACATTCCCCAATTCGTCAACAAAAATGGTGAGCGATATAATAATCTCAACAAATTCGTCATCTTTTTTCTCTCGAAGAAACAGAGAACTGAGAAAATATTTATTTTGAGTTCTTTCTTTTTGTTCGTCATTGATAGTGAATTACCTTTAGAAGCCTCCAGTTTAGCCAACAGTTTTCCGGTATTTGATGTCATTGTTGCTGGTCCTATATCAATGAATTGATCATCACCTCTCAATTTGAATTTTAGATTTTTGACCGATGAATTAATGCTAATAGAATCAAAAGCAATATTAATTAAATCGACATCAGCATCTATGTTATACTTAAGTTTAAATGGCTCTGGATCTACTTTCTCGAAATCCAAGAATGTGCAGAAAACATCGCACATTTGTTTCGATGAAAATCTTTGGTAAGAATAATCAGCTTTTTCGATATTAATTGTTATGTTGATTGAGTGTAAATATTTGATTCGCGGGTTTTTGTATTTTTCTATCATTTTCTCATCATAGCCTGGAGATAATTGTGGCACATCGAAGCTTGTTCCGAATCTCAAAGGAAAAGCAAAATCAGAACAAGAGAAAATATATTCGCCATTAGAAGCTGAACCTTTAATGTTTTTCATTGACATATTCATTATTAGCAAATCATCTTCTTGTGATCTGACTTTTACTTCATCTGCATCTATTACTAATCCGCAGTTTTTGCCGATTGGCGGTCTTGGCAGCATTAAAATTTTCATTTTTTCGACATCGACGGAATAATTGAACAATTTCAGTTTTATTGGTGAATCCGGATCGAAGTTTCTTTCATTCATTACACCTGTTGTATAGTGAACAAAGTCCATGAAGAACTGCTGCTGGTATGACATCGACATTTCTGTTGTTTTGACAATAATTTTGTTTTTAACCATTTCGAAATAAATTTTCCCTTGGCAGTTGATAAAATCTGTTATTGCACCCAGTTTCGTTGTCGTTGAATGCAAACCATTGATCGAAACAATAGTATGGACATCTGGTTTAGTTAATTCTATCTTCATATCTATTTGGTTGATTTCGAGTTTAGTGTAAATTAAATCTTTTTTGGATAATTCGATTTGTGATTTGGGCCAATTAATATTTGTAACAATTGGCGGCAAATCTTTTGTTTTTTCTATGATTTTGGTTCTGTCGTAGTCTAATATATTCTTGAGTGATTCATCCATAAACATCACATAAAGATAATTCGTTTCTTTCAGTCTGCAATTCATTGTTGCTCCTTCTAAAAATTCGAGATTTGTTATTCGATCTTTGTAAACACAATTTAAGCCAGGAATGTTTGCGAATTGTATTTCATCATTAAGCTTTCCAATAATTACTCTTGTGTTTACAATATTTGCGTGATCTTTAAGCATATAGTCAAAGTCTTTGATTTGCATATTCAAGAATTTTTGCTTCTGTTCGAGAAAATTAACACTCATCAAATCAGATTTAACATGAATTATCATGTCATCGTCTGGATTTGTTTCTTTTGGCGGCCTTGATTCATCCATGACAAAAGGAATGTAGTCGGCTAAATCCATGGCCAGTCTATAGTTGTATTGATCCATGGTGACACTTAAATCAGGGAAAATTAAATGGAAGTAGTTTCTCAGATCTTTTTCTTCCATTTTCATTATACAGTTTCTAGAACTGGCCAAGTGAGAATCATTGCATCTGCAAATGAAATTAGTTATTGGAATTGTCATTTTTTCTGGTTCTGATGAATCGAATTTTACGTCCATCTCAGACATGTCCATTATCAGGTTAATGATTTGATTGTTTTGCGCTTGGAAAGGAATAGTATATGTTGGAGAAACAATGTTGATGTCCATTGTAAAAACAGACGAATTTGTTTTAGTTTGCGATGATTCTGTTTCATCAGATAAATCGAAGAATTTCATTAACTCCATTATATATTGGAATGTCATTTGTATGTCTGGCTTGATTAGTTGAGCTGTTATGTCTGTTGTTTCTGTCATGGAAATATTTCCGATTAAGGCTCTTTCAATTTCACTTCCGGCTGAAAATCTAAGTGAATTTGAAATTTCTTCGCCTATAATTCTCTGCAGTTCTATAGCGAAATTAATTCCGTGGATTGTTGTTAGTTCGCTTTTGAGTCCTTCCATGGAAAATTTCGATGTTTTTTCGTTTTGTAAAACTAAATTAAATTTGTCGAAAATCAATGAAGCGTAAAAATTCGATCCAGAAGCATCATCTTTGATCTCTGTGAGCTCTGCTTTAGTTTTTGGTACTTGTATGCTGTCTTCTATCTGGAAAACACTCGATAAATTCATCAGTGCAAGAATTACGTCGTGACTTATCAATAAAGATACATCGTCAACTCTAACAAAAAATTTGTTGGAAGGAATGGTACTCATCGGCACGAATAGCTGCTCCATTCTTACTTCTGTTGAAAATGGTTTGCATATTTCGATATCTCCGACATTTACCCCAAACTTAGTCAATTTCAGTTGATATCCATCATAAAACGTCTGTGGATCGTCACTGGATGGTTTTTTGTTGTCTGTTGATGATATATCAATGGCATCTAGGAAAATAATCAGTTCTTTCTCAGCTGGAATGACAACTTTTGATGCATCGAAGTGTAAAGAAATATTTTTCTTAAGTACACTTGAAATTATGTGATCTATCTCAAGACGAGTTGCATCTCTTCTGGATTTCGGTTTAATATCAACAATCTTCTCGAAAAATACCGAAGATCCTTTGAAGAAAGAGATTAAATGCGGAACTAAAGGAACATCAACGTTAAGGTGTGGTGATGTACCGTTTATTTTGATATCTAACATGCGCTTTGCCTGTACAAACTTGATATTTCCTGATAAACAGTTGTTGATTTCTTCATGATCGAGATAAAATACTTTGTTGTGTGCTTTAATGAGATTGTTGATGAAAGAGATGTCACCAAGCTTGAATTCGAATGATTTAGCGTCATTTTCTGAAGTTCTCAAGATTCCCCTTAATGAAGAAAATAAAATCGAAGAAAGAGGAGTTTGATCTGATGTATTAAGGCAGACTTTGAGCTCCTTGAAGTTAAAATCAATGTGATAATAGGTTTTTCCTGTTTCTTCACGAATAATTGTTTTTAATTCATCGCCTGTGATATCAATATTCCTGCTGTTCTGAGCTTCTGCGACGTTGATAACATATTTGGCGTAAGTAGTAAGACAAAGGAAAACATCTGGGCCAAAGAAATCTTGATGGAGCTTAATCTTTGAGTTAAACTTTTCTTTCTGCTTGCTTTGTATGTAGGACTTCAAGAAAGGAAACATGTCACGACGACTTCTCAAGAAAATCAAAGCTTTTGACGGATCAAATGTCATTGGATGCAATTTCTTGAAAGCACAGCGTCTGGCATATCTCCACCATGATACAATTTCATTTGCAGATTTAAGATTGTTGCCAATTGGTCTTCCTACTGAACAATAATATCTCATTCTTAAAAAGTTGAGATGAATTGCTTTTAATAGTGCAATATTTTCCCATTGCCTCTCATCAAGCCTTATATCGAATCCAGGAGTGTCTATTTGGAATCTATTCAAGAATGAATTATCCATTCCTTTAGAATGCTCGAAAATGCAGTTAAATGAGAAGTCTTTTAGTATATATTGGTGCTGACCGGCCATTTGAAGATGCATTTGTTTCCTGAAATCGTCTGTATTTATAGTTTGCGTGTTTGTATCGAAATATATTGAGAAATCATGGATAGAAATAAGTTTTCTGAATACATCTTGTTGTAAATAGAATCCAGGACAGTCAATTGTCGTCGCTTTAATGATAGGAATGAGAATTCCAAGAGCCATGATATTTCCATTCTGTGGATTCGTATATTCGATTCTAATGTGTATTTTAGATACAGTAGCTTCTAATTTGTTAAGTAATCTGCCGATAATTCCTGATAAAACGCTTTCTTTCGAAATCTCTTCTTGTGCGCAAAGAGCATCAAATTCGCGATGTATATTCTGTGTATCCATGTCCAATTCGAGCAGAGAGTCTGATTTAATTACTCCTAAAATGAAAATTTCGTCAATATCGAAATAAGTCGACTTTGAGAACAGCGAAGACCATGGAATTGTTAGATCAATGCGATGTATACAGCCTTTTACAACCTCTACTGGAATATTATGACCTAAAAGTGCAGTTTTTTTGATCTTCAAATCATTTAATGTTGTATTTCCATTTAAAATGGCCATTTCCAGTTGACCTGAGCCAAGCTCTTCGACGTAGGATCCCAGAAAATAGGAAAAAATCTTGGAAGCTACAGAAGCAAACATTGGCCCAAATTTTTATTAAAAAATTTGTTAAAAAAACAAAAAATCATCGTCATTTTACACAAAATATAGCGAAATCTGATTCTTTTGAGCTCATTTTCTTAAATATTTCATTATATTTTTCGATCAAAATCCTGACTTTTATTCTATATCATTTATAACCATTTTTAGGTTAATATATCATGATTTCAAGCTCTTTTTATTTTAGATTTTGAACAAAAAATAATTTTATTAAGAAAATTCTTGGAGTTAAGAATAAATACTTGAAATAGTTTAATTCATCTTTGATTCTAAGCTTTCGAGCGGGAAGAAACCTCTCTTATTTGTTCTGAGATTACGACCAGAACATTTCTGGCCGATGACATAATCGACGTAAACAAGATCACCAGAGAGTAATTGAATTTCACCACCAGATGTTCCGGTGAAGTCTTTGATGCAGAGGAAGACGGCGCCAATTGGATCATTCTTGGCAAGCTCTTCGCGACCGAGTGTAACGAATGTTCTTGGGAAGAGGCCGCGCTTTCCATTTAATTCGCCATCCCACCACCCTGAATTGTGCTGCTGAAGAACGCGAATCTTATCACCGCGAACGAAAGTAAGGTCGTTTGGATCTTCGGATGAGTAGTTTTCAATACCGTATGCAAATAATTCAGTTTCTTCGCCGAGGTTCTTTGAAGCTGGATCGAACGCCATGGAAACGTAACGGGAAGAGCGATCTGCGCCATCCATATTATTAACCTTTGAGAGGATGCCCATCGCGAGCTTCATATCTGCCTCGTCGATCATCTTATTCAAATCCAAAAGTTTAGAAACGCTGTTCTGGATATGTACGAGGCGAGAAGAATCGAACTCGGAGAAGTCGGAGTGAAGGGAAGGCATGGCGGATGTATGAAGCAAAGTGATTGTCTTGTGAATTTCGTCTTGGCGTGTTTTGGCTTGGAGGGCATATTTCTGGATTTTCTGCTGTTGCGAGGCTTGTTTGTTTGGTGGGAGGGTTGGGAGTAAAGCTTTGGCTGTTTCGAGGTCATGGACTGCATTATCATAATCTTTCTGGACCTTCTGAACTGTTCCTTGCGCTCTCTTTACGGAGTTTTGAATATTACGCTGTTTCTCTTTAGCTGTAGTAACGAAGCGGCTCTGCGGGACGATAATTCCGCCACGGATTTCTTGGGCAAACTTCTGGTGCATAACAGACTGCTTGTTGATCATATCAATAATCGTGACTAAGAACGGATCTGTGTTGTCGAATCTGTCTGGAAGGCAACTTTTATACAGCTCCGCGATCTTATCTTCGATTTCAGCGCGCTTTGTGAAAATTCTAAGAAGGACGTTGAGGTTCTCAGTGCCGCTATCGACACGTTGACTAACTCGGTTGAAAATTGTATTTAACTCAGCTGTCGTTGACATTGGATGAGTATTACAGAAATTAGAAGACGATAAAAGTGTCACATCGGTTTTATTGAATTCACATTAGAAAAGTGACAAAGGAAAAACCAAAAACACGAATCCGTTATGTGTTCTTATCTTTTTATTCTATATTCTCTGTTTTTCGAAGTTTTGCTGAGACATTTCTTTATTTTCAAACCAAAAATTCGATTTTTGGGACTTCTAATTTATATATTAGTTTATGTTACAATTTTTCGTGGCGAATTCGACGTCAAATAACATATCATTGCTGTCAAACAAAATAAATTCGGTGATATTTTTGGAATTAGAGTCTATTTCCTTGATAAAATGTTTCTAAAATATGTAGGCTATTTAAATATTGATTAATGGTCATTATTAATCATATTTGGAATTAAAGTTTAACCTTATTTCCCGAGAGAATCATCATGAGGCAAAAATATTATGGGATACAACTAAACTCAGCACATTGTTAAAATTAAATAATTCACCATGCAAAAAAAGTAGAATAGTCAAATAGGAAGTAACAATAATGATAGGAAGAAAGATATTTTAAGATGTAAAAATAATATCATTAAACTCGTTTTATATTATGTCTTAATGCTAAAATCGATGATATGATAATAAATCATTGGTCAAATATATAGGCAAAACATAATAGATATTTTTTAAAATAATAATTGCTTTTCAGTATCTCAAACATATAAAATACAATTTCTCTTACAATAAACTCTCAATAGTATAAATTGCAGTCTTGAAAGCATTTGATACTGATATTTTATTTGACTTTATTGAGAATTTCATTTATATTGAATATTAAATTGAACAAAATGAGTTTTTTAGTTTAGTTATTACTAGAGTATAAAAGCGAATGACCAATAACTAATAATTTCTTATTTGACAATCATTCTTTACTTGTCAAAATTATTAAGGTTAATAATTACAATATCAAGAAAAAATGACATTTGACATCTAATATAACAAATGAATTCGAATATGAGGACGCTCCACAAAATACAAAACTGTCGTATGCAACACCAAAGGAAGTTATTGTATTTCCATCAAATATTGTATCTTTTGCTTCACAATCTTTAAGTGAATGCCAAAACAAACTCGTTAACTTCTCTTTTTCACCAAATTCCCGACTATTAAACTTCGGTTTAAACCAATTTAAAGACCTTACCAAGCTTTTTTCCGTTGATTTATCAAATTGTAAGTCTCTACAATCAATTTCAAAAAATTGCTTCGAAAGTTCAACACTAAAAATCATTATTTTGCCTGAAGATGGCTCACTTACTACTTTAAGTTCAGGAAGTTTTGCAAAAACTCAAATCACAAAAATAAAAATACCAAAGACAGTCCTATACATCAATGGTTGGGAATGGGGATCTATTTCATATTCTTCAGCTTTTAACTCTTGCAAATCTTTGGCAATATTTGAAATACCTAATGATAGCGAATTGAAGCATATTGGATATCAAATCTTTGGACTTTCTCGAGTAACTGAAGTTTTTATTCCAAAATATACAAAAGTATCAGCAGGAGGATTAAATAATGTTGAAACATTAAGAACAATAAATTTGCACGAAAATAATACTCAACACAGACTTTATCAAGGCATTTTGTATACATATGATTATTCCTCATTGATTGCATGTCCAGGAAACTACTCTGATAAAATAGAAATTCATCCAAATTGTACTACATTAGAATTAGATTCATTTAGGTTGGTTACAACTTTCTTTGATTTAGTTATTCCATCAACAGTTAAAACACTTAAATCACAGCCATTTTATGGATATAGAAATCACGGAAAAATTATTTTTGAACCTGGAATTGAAGTTTTGGATTCTAATGATTGCTTTGTTTACATATCCAATGAAGTTGTTCTTCCATCTACATTAAAAAGACTTGGTCGTAATGTTTTTGAAAATTACCATGCAAAATCCATAGAGTTTTTCTCAGATATTGAATATATTGAAAGTGATGCCTTTTTTAATTGCAATAATTTAGAATATGTTAAATTTAACGAGTTTAAAAGCAGCAGCTGTATTATTAAATCAAATGCTTTCAAGAATTGTCCAAGATTAAAATATATAATATTACCTCTAAGGACAGCACCTGCTTTCCATTTCGAGCCAAATGCTTTCATTGATTGCAAGAAACTTCAGCAAATCAAGTATAATTTAAACATGCAGGACTTTAATCATCACTTCAACAATGGAATATTTAACAATAAAACGCAAGTTTCTATCATTTCACCAATAAATTCATCATGCGGTGATGTTCATATTTCATTTCCTCTCCCTAACACTTGCAAAATTATCCAATTTTGCACATCACTTGAAGCTCATTCACTATATAAATCAATTCTCACGATTGCACCTTTTGTATCAATGTAAATTATAACAAATTCATAACTTGAATTATATCCTAAAAAACTTGATAACTAATCGATTCAATAATGAAAGGAACCTCAGAGAATTTTATATTAGAAAATGCTCATTTTTTTCTGGCTCGATCATTGCTATCAATAATGAAAATAAACAAAAAGAACATCAAAACATTAAACTTTAAATACCTATGATAAATATCTTAGTAAACTAAATATAATATCAATACACATATAATGATTATATGGAAGAAAGAAAGATTAAGGCTCAATCTTCGTTGGATAGTAAACTGCAAGTGAATTAAATACTTTCATTGTTTTAATGCATTTTTGAAGTGTAATATTGATAAGAAGCAGGAAACAATTTAAAAATTTTGATTTGTCAAAAAGTGAAAATGGCCGACCATTTATACTCTCAATTTTTATTAATTCATTTAATGACAGACAGGTGGCAGTGGGTTGATGCTTTTCGAGAGGCTAACATCGATACAGCAGTAATGATGAATATGCCTGAAGAAGACTTCAACAAATGCTGCAGATTTTTGATTGATGCTGGAATTGCACCATTAAAATACCTGAATGCAACCGAAAAGAAAAATCCAGAGCAAGAAGAACTCGATAAAATTATTGAAGAGTCTAAAAAACTAAAATCGAAAAATCAAAAAGATTCTACTGATTATCGTTACAATCCATCGACATTTACGGAACAAAAATACAATATCAACTCTGTTGACACAGAACCAGAAGATAATAAAGATAAAAAGGAGTCAATACCAAAAACTTATGTTTGGAATGAAGATGATGCAAATGAAGTCAGTTCAATGCTTTCTAAAACACAAGAATCTCAGTATAAAGAATTAGAAAAAGAGCAGCTCCAAAAGCAAAAAGAAATTAAAAAAGCAAGATTAGAAGAATTAAAGAAAAATTACTCAGATCAACTAGCACAATCGCATCTTAATCAAGTTAAGAAAGAAAACATTGAGAAAGCAGACAATTTGCCACCAGAACCAGAAAATGGAACTCCAATGGCAATTTTGCTGCCTAACAACATGAGAATTACACGGAAATGCGATACTTCTCAAGATGCTTCTATAATTTACACTATTGTTGAAGGTCAAAACATTATGTATGAAAAAGATGATAAAATGAAGAGTTATAAGATTGTGTTTGGAATAAACCAAGAATTGAAACGCGATGAAGCATTGTGCGAACAAGGTATTAAAGGACGAACATTATTCAAGGTCCTTGAAGAATAAAAATTTGTTTTGTTTTGTTTGATAAAATCAATATTATCTTTAAAAATAATGATATTTGTAGTTTTATTCATAATATATAATTGTATTTCAATTGGAAATGTTGATTTTTCAATCAATATATTAAAAACTTTATGATATACAGCAGAAGACTTATTAATTGTAATATAGCTCCTAAGTTTAATCTAAATTAGATTAGTGTTGATGGCGTTCCTCTTGAGAAAAAAAAATTATATTAAATATTTCTTGAATAAACTATATCGATAAGGTTTCATGTTTGAAATAGCATGGTAGTGCTATATCCGATCGGATTCAATTATATCACGCATTAAAAAATATTTGAGTAAATAATATATAAAATAAAGTAATGAAATGCGAGTGAATCGTCATTATATAGAAGAATTTGGATTTGTAGCTAGAAATCTATTGCATTGATCTGATTTGTTGAATAAGAACAGGAATTGTGAATCTGTTTTCTATAGTTTCCAAGTACTCCGTGTTATCTATTGGTGCTAATGGAGGAAGTTGGAAATTTCGCCATTCATTAGCAAAATCATCTGCTTGAAGTGGATCAGTATTTTCTGGACTTTCTTGTGCAATTGGAGGACGG
The DNA here is from genome assembly GCA_008369845.1 of Trichomonas gallinae. Taxonomy (NCBI): domain Eukaryota; phylum Parabasalia; order Trichomonadida; family Trichomonadidae; genus Trichomonas; species Trichomonas gallinae. The sequence continues at coordinate 28,264 of MRSU01001922.1, forward strand.
ATAGGTGATGGAGGTTGTGCATGGATACTTGTATATCCACCAGACATTGGAGGTTGTATAAATGACATGGAATTATAAAAATTGACAAAAAATTTAAAAAGTCAAAAAAGTGTCTCCAGCCGGAATCGAACCGGCACCTCGACCGTGTGAAAGTCGAATCCTAACCGCTAGAACATGGAGACCTCTTATTATGTTGGAAAAATACTATTTTTGAACATATCATATAATTTTTCAATATTTAATAAGGTTCTTTGGTCCCATATCTTTTATTACAGTCACCCAAATATTATTATCCATACTAATGCTTATGATCTAATGATTTTTACCAGATATCTGATTTATATATATATTGATTCTAGGTCTTCTGATGCATATCAAACATTTAAATATTTCTTTTTATCAATAGTTTAAGATTCAAATGATGAAATATAAATCTGTATCCTTTCTTATATCTTAACTCATCATCCTTTTGCATTCGGATATGATTTGAACGATATTATGTCACAGGTCGTGATTTGTTAACTAAAACCATTATGCATAAATATTACTTTAGACAAGCTATATTTATATATGTCTTTGATCTCTATTGTGAAGGTTTCAATCTCAATTTAGCAAAAATTTCTGTAAAATATCATCGTAAATGGATATAATAGAAAATATGTATTCGATATTTTGAATTGAAAATAAAATTCTAAAATGAGTTGATTAAAATGATGATAGCAATGTCTAGATGATGTGGGTAGAAATGTAAAAAAATTCTATTGAAAAGAAAATTCAGTTCATTTTGTAATAAACATCCATAGATACATGATATAATTATAGTTGCCCTGATTAGAAAATTGAAAACCAAACCCATCATCCTGAGAATTCAAAATTTGACCTTTTAATTATCATTTCTTCTTATTATAGAGTCGATTTATCACGTTTAATTTTGAAAGAAATAATTTCAAAACTTTCTCAAAAAAAAAAATTGTTTGTTTGGAAAAGTTCAAATCGGATTGAAATATTTGGACTTCTCTTCGATGTTCATCATTTTTAGACTGTTACTAATCTTTTTGCAAAACAACAACAACACTAAATTGAACACGTTAGGGAAAATCATCATAATTTATTTTTTAGAACTAATTTTGTTGTATTTAGATAGTTATTGCCAAAATTCTCTTACGATATATAAATTTTTCAGAATGTTATTCTTCACAATTTAAAATCCCTTCAAAAGTCTACTATATTCATTTATGAGACGCGTTTTCGTGCCCAAGGTTAGATTCACAGCTGAAGAAGATAGGAGGCTTATGGAGATCGTCCAGAGGCTTGGAAATCAGAACTGGGACTTAGTTGCGAAAGAAATGCAAACAAGAACGGCAAGACAATGCCGTGAGAGATGGGTTAACTATATAAGCCCTAATTTATCTGATTCTCCATGGACTGAAGCTGAAGATGAGATATTAGCTGATCTTTATAAAGAATATGGACCAAAATGGACAACAATTGCCGCATATTTTCCTAACAGATCTCCTAATATTGTAAGGAATAGGATAAAACTAAAACTAAAAAGACTTGAGGGTCAAAATGACAATAAAAAATTAAAGAAATTAAAACGCAAAAATATTAAAGCAAAGGCTAAAACGAATGATAATGTTGGTAAAATATCACAGCATTCTAAAGTACAAGATTTGAACGAAATACCTCATCCTGATTTCGATATTCAAGAAATTGATTTTGTTCAAATTCTCAGAGATATTCCTGAAAATATAGACTTATTCATGTAATAATAAACTAGCTTTCCTTTATATTAAGTTTTTTTTTTTTTTCGGTTATGATATTTTTAAACATCTTCTCAAAATGAAAAGATCACAGAGGATTTAGATAATAAAATAGTTTTATTGTATATTTGAATGACTAAAGACCATAGATTTGAATTCTGTGACATAAAAAAGCGCATTTGAAAATTGAAAAATAAAAATATTTGACAAATGTATATAACGTGTACTGTATTGAATTTGCATTCACTAGATCAGCACAAATATATTAGTCTACTCTTTCATTTTGCTCGATTATTTCTTTGAGGTCGACCTCAAATTTTTCACAAGATCATTCAAAATGATATAATTAACCCATTTTCACTTTTTCATCCTCCAAAAGCAATGACAATAGTTGTAATACGAGCTGAGGCAATAAAAGACATTCACAAACTTTTGGACAATGAAAGAGAAACTATTGTTTTGAACTTTGGAAATGAAGCAGAAATGAAATTTTTAAGATCATGAAATTGTTGCTTCTCAAATTTTCGCTACAAAGAGGGAAATTATTGTCTGTCTCAACAATAACCTTCTTTAATCATTCTATTCATTCATATTTCTACTATAAGCATTCGAATGTTTTGCATGCCTTAAAAAAAGTTGTTTTGATCTTAAATATTTTTTTCTTTAACTTCAACTATGAATAGAAAGTTTCAGCTCCCAAGATTCTAGAATGGTATCAAAGAATGTGTATAGAATAACATACATCATCAAATACAATATATATTTTAAAATTTCGATAAAATATTTTAGTCTAAATAAGCATTGTGTCAGATTATATGGAACATAGATGCTCCATCTACCACGTACATAAGCTTCATATTAGCATATTTGTAAAATATTTTATGGAAATTATGGTTCCATGAAGAATACACCATAAAAATGCCTATATATTTATGCTCTATATTCCAATATCACACGAGTGCTGAAGTAACCCAAAACTATCAAAATAAAATTAATTCCTTTATGAAATGTATAGTGTCGTATAAATATTACAATAAGCATGCTGTAACTGCAGTAAACTGACTTAAATGACAGTATGGTATGGTAGTAAAAAATATTAGTGTTATTTTTTAAAAAAAATACTGCCATCATGGCAGTAATGGTAGCAATATGATCATTTTGGCAGTAATTAGGCATGCTTAAGTATAAGCTTTGTGTGATGCGATGATCATCATAATGAATCAACATATTTATGACATGTAAATCGTTTTTTGTAAATAAAAATTGGCAAAAATGGTTCAAAAAGAAAATAAAAGTAATAAATAAAAATACGGACTTAGAATAGCTATTTGACAAAGTAAAAGTCTCATAAAGTTTGAATGGAGGATCTTGTCAAAGTATTGGTCCAGTGCCAGTCCGATGACAACGATCTTCGTGGCGAGGCTGAGCAAGTTAGAGACAACCTTCTCCATAATCAAACTTTTGAGTTCTTAATGTTACTAATTGAGATAATTTGTAATGAAAATTACAAAAACATACAAAATTACTGCGTTGTCGTTTTATTTTCGATATTTAAAAGACAAATTACACTGCTTACTCCTGAAATCGAAGCCGCATTCTTTGAATCTTATAATTCCAAATTATTATCTTTACTAAATTCTCCTACAATTCACACACTGGTCAAAGGGTGGATAGTAAGTATCTACTCTTACTTGTTATCCCTTAACCACAAATTTCAACTCCCTTCACATTTAAATATAAATGAATTAATCGCTGAATTATCAAAAAACATAGACATGCACTATGTAATCACAATTGTATCTGAATCCATCGACAATTCAGACGATTTATGTCAGTTTACACACGAAACAATTTTATATCTTCTACAAAACTTCCATAACTACCCATTAGAGACAATAGATCTGTATTTTTCTGTTGTTAGCAAGGTACCTGACGTTCCACAGCTTTTAGAACTGTTTGAACAAATTTTAAAATTAATAGAATCAACAGATGTACCTAAAGCTTTCAGAATCATCTGTAATTTCTGTGAAAAAGGTGCAGAGTTCATGAGCCAGATAATAATGCCACTTTCTAAGTTTATTAAAGAAAAAATTTTAGCAATGAACGATAATCAAGTAATGATTCAAGGTTTATACATTCTATCTACAATAGTGCAATATTCAACGGAAATTGTTCGTGTTAATCCAGAATTTATATCAGATTTAGTTGAAACATTCGTGAATGTCTTAGAAACCAATGAAAATGTTGATACTGATGATGGTAGTGCAAGTTGTGTGGCTAAGCACTTAATTCCTTCGATTTCACAAAAATTGTATTTTGATTTAACACCAAAGATCTCAGAAATAGCTGAAACAGTTATATATGGAGATGAGTGTTCGCAATGTTATGGTTTAATGCTGCTTATGACTGAATTAGATCAAATGTTTTTCCCAGAATCAAGTTGCGTCACAAAATTACCGTCAATGTTTGTTGAAATATTGCAGACAGAAATGAATTACAAATACAGATATGTTTGCTTTAAACTTTTGGGCCAATTTTCAAGTATGTCGCATTATCCGAATATTCAAGTAATAAAACCTGCATTAATTGAATTATCTCTGTTAGAAGTTGAACAGCAAGATGATTTAGATTGCATCAGATATCTTGCAGCATCTGCAATCGACAAATTCATTAAAGCAGATTCATTACATAACAATAGAGACAATAGTTTAGTTCCAATGTATGATGAAATAAGAGATAGGTTTATACAGGTTCTGCAGACAAATTCATTTGAGTCTGAAAACGCTGTTGCACAAATAATCGAAACTCTTGGATTTATTTTTACGAAGAAAGCACAAGATACTGATGTGAATGAGGTTATGCAGCTCTTCCACGACTTATACCAAAGTTTCAGCTCCAGTTATAAAGTTAGATGCATGATTACATCATGTGTCAGTCAGTATCTATGTACAATTTATGAAATCAACCAAGAATTGCATGAAATTATTTCTAATTTCGCCAAACAATACTACGATGAATGCAGAAACATTATATCTCAAGAAGATGTTCCTCCAGAATTAATTATTGACGTAAATAACGCTTCATTGAGTTTGCTGCCACTTCTAGGTGAACATTCTAGAGAATACTTTAATGATTTAGTGTCTACTTGCGCAGAAATTCTTCAGCAAAAATTAGAATTTCAAGATATTCCGAAAAATGAATTTTACGACTTAACAGCTTTTTATGTTGTTGACAATGTTGCCGGAAATAACAGATTTTTGATCGAAAAGTCAAAAGTTGAGATTCTTGAAAATGCATTTTCAACTCTTTATAAATTAACAACATCATCAACGTTTTACACTAAAATAATGGAAGATAACCAGAGTTTATTCCATGTTTTAGTTGAAACTCTCTGCAATTTCATAGAAAATCAATTTTTCGTTGAAAAACTCACAAGATTGTCATTTGGTTTACTGATTGGAATATTGGAGAATATTATAGCATATTCACAAGGAGAAAATGAATTAATTAACTCAACATTTGCGAAAATTACAGAAATTACGAGATTGATGCTAAACATGTCATGGACGAATTCAGAATTCGACCAATTATTGAACAATATCTTGTTGTTGATGAAATTTGTTTCAAATCAAATTGTTACAATAGAAGGATTCAAAGAGCTGATGTTTGCTTATGGAGAAAAGGCAACAAACATTATTCTCAAGAATGCAGAGACTTTTTATCAAAATTGCACAGATCAAAATAATTGTATCCAATTTTTCGAAGAAGTTGACATGTTTATGGACCATTCTATCCATATATTTAACTATTTAGCTAAGAAAGCGCCAGATTTTACCATCGAATCATTCAAAGAAAGAATTTGGCCTCAAATTTTGCAATTGATTCAATTACAAAGGATGAATCAATATTCTATCGTTTATTTAATCAATTTCATGTCTTGGGATTCATCTTCTGCAATTTATAATGAACTTCATCAAATTTTATTTAATATGTTGAGTTACAGACCAACTGATCCATATAATGTTACTAGTGTAGATCCTGAAAGATTCTCACCACAAACATTGGTCTTAAAACGCATGTTTGAAAATGCATTTTTCCATTTATTCAGAATGATCAAAAGAGTCAACGTACCGAACGAATTAGGCTGGGAACTCCAAGAAGTCTTAAAATCTCTCCTCAAGGACGAGTCATTGATATTCATTGGACAGCAAGAATTAACTTTATGTTTATATCTTATCTATACTAAGTATATAACAAGTATAACACCGGAAATGATGTTCCCTGACCTGTATTTGTTCATTTCCACTGAAATACAGCCGCTAACAAGCATAGATTCGAAGCATTCTTGGGCAATTTCTGATTTTTACACGCATTTCATATTAAAATTCTATCCACAGTTAATAGAAATCCTGCATGCAGATATTCAATCGCAAAAAGCGACAAATGTCTTTGAAGATATCTTGATTAATATAACATTCGATGATAATTTGGAGAATGAATACGAAAGCTTGTCAAAAAACTTGGTGAGAGTGTTGAGGCAGTTTAATGATTTACTTAGGAATCCTCAATTCACTGAAATTGTCAACAGATTTTTAGAACGCGCAACAAATGAGCTAAAAATGGGAATTCCAAATCCTATAATTGATGAAAGATGCTGTAGAAAACTGAACTGGCTTGTTAAACACATTGAAAGAATCAGAAGTGAACAACAAATCCATACAATGTAATTATTTATAGATATATTATTGTTTTTTTATATAAAATATAAAGGTTAATCATGTATAACTCACACATTACATCACATATTAATTAAAACAACAATCCAACTTAGAAATTAATCAAAACCACGAAAAGATATAAAATAATCGAATCAAGAAAGCTCTCTCTTATTTTCCGATGCTACAACCTTATAATGTTATAAGCATGAGCGACATTATTTTGAATTAAAATTATTATCAATTTGTTCGTTAAATGATGCTTGCTGATCTATTCCTGGTCATACAAGATATTATTTTTAAATCTCAATCATGATTGTGGTAGAATATTTGTTCAATAATATATGAATATCACTTTGTGTTTAATGAATTCGGATATGTTATAATCTATATAATATGTCTATCATGGACGTAGTTAAACTCATAGTGATTTTATTAGAAAAAATTATATGCTTAAATTTCATTGATAATTTAACATCATTGTATGATATGGAAGATATGTTGAGATATAATAATGATAAAGCTGTATTAGAAAATGAAATTTCTAAATATTGGCTGTTCAAAGTGAATCAATCGATAGTTGGAATGGACAAGTGACATGAAGACTGATTCTTTATTATAATATTTAAAGTTTAAACATTTAAATGATGCAAAATGAAATCATTTTTTCAAAAACGTAAATTGTAAAAAGTGACGAATAAAACAAAATCGCGAATATTGAAGAAAAACCATTGATATGTATAATAAAAATCAATAGACTATCAAAAGGTCAAACCTCTTTACAAAAAGTGGAGCCCATCGATCAAATGTATGAGTTTTATTTTTTATAATAAAATTTTGAATGCATCATAAAAATCACAGTGTGATGGCAATCGAATAAAAGTATGACAATAATTTTTTTACAACAAAATTTTCTTTACTCCTTTTTTAAAAAGTCATAATGGTTGAGAAACACAACAAAGTGTTTATCACTCAACATTTCCATGCAGTTTTGTTCAGGCGTTGGGTTATGATCAAACGCTCATGGAAAACATTAACCATTTCAAGCTTAGGAACAATTATTTTTTCCGCGCTTGCTATTATTGCATATTATCTCATGGTAACACTCATGGTCTCGGACAAGAAGCCATACACATTCAAAACATTTGAATTTGATTCGCCTTATTACGTTGCTGTCGATCAGTCGAGCAAAGATGCAATGGATATAGTTGTTTATAATAAATTAACAGATATGATGAAGAAAGTTTACCATAATGATACAGGAGAAGACATGAAATTGATCCCATTCGATAACTTATCAGCTGCGAATGCTTACATGTATGAAATTGCACCGAATATCACCGATGATATCGAATATATCAACTTTGGATTCTCATATAATGGCCGAATTCCAGTCGCATTTCCCGGACTTAGTATTCCATTCCAATTGGAATCATATAATATGACTCTTATGTACAATGAAACACAAGCAAGATCACTTCGTATAGCACAAATTAACTTATTCCGTGTTATTTGGAAAATGGTTTTTGGTGAAGATAAGGATTTAGATTTTAGCTACATCCGTTTATACCTACAAATCAAGCAGCTTGCATTTGGCCAATTGGGTCCAATGCTTATTGCTGCAGGTCTTTGTTCGATCATTCCTTTGATTATTTCTCAGCCAATTACAGATATCAACGGTGAAGTCCGTCCATATATGATTTCATGCACATTATCAATCTTGCCATATTGGTTAGCCACATTTTTAATCGATTTCTGCATTTGGATTATTGATGTTACTTTTATTTGGATTATTTTCCTCGCTTGCCAGATTCAAGCCTTCATTGACAACGCACTGAGCACATGGTATGGTCTTGTTCTTGGTGGACCAGCTTTCATTATCTTTTTGTACTGCTTATCATTCCTGTTCTCTTCTGCTGACAGCGCTTCCCGCCAAGCATTCATGATCATGTCCATATTATTGCTTGTTCCTATGATTGTCGATATCGTAAGGAATTTCAAAGACCCGCCGATTTGGCTTGATATTGTTTACGGATTCTTCCCACACATCGCTATTCAGCGAATTTTGACTAATGTTCTCAGTAATATGGGATTTTTGACAAAATCATTGGCCGAATGGTTCAAAGACGAGCATTGCAGGATATATCTAATCATGGAGTACACAAACATCGTTTTATACGGCATTATCCTGTGGATCATCGAGTCTGTTCGTCTTTACACGCAAAAGAAACTCGCTCAGCATTCTTTCGGTAACTTCACAGAGTTCTTCAAGGACCAGAAGGCGAAGCATCCAGTCACAGATGAAGCCCACCATATGGAGGACTTGGTCAATGACAAGAACAACAAGTTTGCTGTGAGAATCCACAACTGCTCAAGACTATTCTTCAACACGGCCGGCGAACCAATCCCAGCCGTAAACTGCGTCTCTCTCGGCGTCAAAGAGGGCTCCTTATTCGGCTTCCTCGGTGCCAATGGCGCAGGAAAGACAACACTCATTAAGATGATCACTGGCCTTCTTCCACCATCAGACGGAACAATTGAAATCAACGGCGTCGATACAGATGAATACTACGACCCAACACTTCTTTCAATTTGCCCTCAATTCAACACACACCTTTGCGATGAAATGACACCCGCAGAGCACTTCAAGCTTTACTCGTTATTATTCCAGATGACGAAAGAAGAGGCGCAAGAAAGCACAGACAGATTAATCAAACTCCTCGAAATAGAAGAACTCAAAGATAAACCTATCAGAGATCTTTCATCAGGCGATGTTCGCAAGCTTGCTATTGCTTTATGCTTCCTCGGACCAGCGAAGATTATTTTGCTCGATGAGCCAACAGCTCCACTTGATCCAGTCGCCAGAAAACACGTACACGAGATGATCATGTCATTTAAGGGAGAAAAAACATTCATGCTTTGCACGCACTTGCTTTCTGAAGCAGAATCTCTTTGCGACGAGATTTCTATCATGATCAAAGGCAATGTTTACACTGTTGGCTCCCCACAGTACCTTTCACAGAGATTTGGAACTGAATTCAAGATAGATATATCGTTGAAAGATGGCTCGCAAGATGACGTCGACAAAGTCAATAAATTCTTCCAGGAGAAGATTCCGCAGGCCGAGCTTAGCATCATGAGACCGCGCGCGAGAATCTACTCTGTTCCGGCGTCATCTACAACGCTCAGCGATTTGTTTGACACAATGCAGGAAGGAAAGAACGGCGACAACGGCTTCGACTACTACACCTGCTCTAGCTCTAGCTTGGAGAGAGTCTTCATGGAGATTGTTCACATGTCTGAGTGCGAAGACCTTGTTGTAGTACAGAAGGATGGCAAGGATTCTAAAGATACTAGGAGAAGCAGCGCGGCAGGAGAATCTCAGAGCAAACTTTTCAACGTCGATGCATCTGACTCATCAAGTTCAAAGGATCCGCCAACACTCTAAGATATTTATTATTAATCATGTGATAAATATTTTTATTATTATTATTATTTTACTCATAACTCAGAAGCATTCTATTTTAGTGTTAACACCATCCATCGCAAGTATTAACAGGGAAATGCTCGAAGCTGATATCTCAAAATTTTATTGGATTTTCTTGAACTAGTTGCAAAAATAGATTTAATGAAATTTTCAAAACAGGATCCTACTGCAGCAGGATCAAGGAACTTTACATATGTATCCTCTATAAAGTACTGTACTTATATATGGAGTTTGAGCCAACTTGATAATATTATAAACTATTTCAATAATTACACTAAAAAAACTTGGATTGAACGAGTAATTTTCGAGCTTAATTATACGAGCTTTTTTTATTCTCGTTTGATCAGACTCTAACTAAATTGCAGTAAGAATGTCGAAAAGTGGGGTGGGGTACATCTAGTTTTATAAAATGATGGAGTATGGAGTTTTATCACTTTTTGATAATGCTTTTTTTTTGTTATATAGGTGGGTGTGTTATTTGCATGGAACACTGACAAATGGCAGGAGTTGACATGTAATGTGTCAAACTCAATTAAGGTTAATTGTAAATAGTGCTACCGAGATTAAGGTTATGTGTAAACGTGACAAAATTAAGGTTAAGTTAGTAATGACTTCGGAAATTGCTGAGATTAAAGATTTCTTATTTAACTTGTATCAGAAGACCGGGTACCTGTCAGATGGAGAAATCAAGCAGTCCGTTAAAGTTGCAGAGGCTCATATGAAGGAATTAGATGACCGCAATCCACAAATTAAGCCAAACTTGATTTTGGTTCCATTTGTACAAGCTATGACGGCAAGTGAACAGCTTTCACTCATTGCGATACAATTTTTCACATTTTTATTTACGAAATTACCGAAATCTTACTGGCCGAGTACGAAAATCACTTCTAGGATTGTTGCTGTGATTCTTGATGCTCCTGCTATGACGGATCAAGATAGAACAACAGCCTATATTGATCTACTTACAGCGATATTGAGTTCCGCATATTTATTAAAAGTTCAGCAAGTTGATATCGTTTTTCGGATGATATTCTATCTGTTCCATCAATACAACAGCACTTTGGACTCGAAAATCTCTTATCAATATAAAAATAAAATTTTGAACGCAGTTAAAAGCATCATTCTTAAAGATACGCAAATAACAACAGTCAATGAAATACCCTCCGCTCAAATTTTCGAAATTCTCAAGAACCGTGTTGTAACTGATGATTATTTATTCCCATTTATCAATGAATTCCCTCAAAATACGACGGTTTTACAAGTGCATCTGGCTATTATTGTCGTTAGTATCGTTTTTACAGCAAATACCGAAAATTCCACAGATAAAATTAGATTAATCGCGTATGAAATACTTTACGCTATTTTACAAGAGCCATCACTTCTTGTAGAGAATTTCTTCTTCTCTGATGTTGTCCAATCATTGTATTTCAAATATATTCGAACAATGATTTCACATTTCGATTTCTTCTCGGTTTCGCAGATCGCAAGCTTAATTGATATAATCTACCTCAGATACTGCAAAATTTCCATTTCGATTATTAACGAATTATTTGTTAAATTATTACTACCTTATCATGCTTCACATCAGAACACTCGAATTCCAAAAATATTCTGCAACATGATCCAGGATAAGCGAATGTTTATAGATCTCTACAAAAATGATCCAAATAAGCTTATTTTCAAGTTAATCATCGAAACATTGCTAAAACCAGTTAAGAATCCACCGCATACACCCAAATATAGTCTAATCTGCATCTCAATCATTCTCCATCGATTATTCGATTATCAACAAATTGATCCTCCGCCAAATTACCTTAAAAGCGACTTATATCAGTACCTGAAGTATGACCCAGTTAATGCGCTTAAAGAATTTGCAAAACAAGGAACAATTATTGAAGATGATTTAGAATCATTAGCAGATTTCTTATTCAATGATGAAAAGATAGATAGGAACTCAAAATCGCTCATTTTGCTTTCAAAAGGCTTCAAATTGGCTAAATTTTATGTAGCAAAATTCGATTTTACTAACAAATCGTTTGCTGACTGCTTTATTGAGTTCTTTTCGACAGTAAGCATGTCAACAAAGCTAACAAGCATCGAATTTTTCATTTACATCTTTGCAAAACATTTTAATTCAACAAATCGATCATTTCCTTCTTTTGAAACAGTTTATGAGCTTACTTGGTATTCCCTCATTCTCAACAACAGTCTCAATGATCCTTTAATTAGCAAAACTCTTCCATTAAAAGATTTCACAAATATTATCCGCAAAATCGAAGGAGGAAAGGAAATTGACGCAGCTTTAATTGAAGAACTATATGATAAGATCAAAGGAACAGATCAAATAAACTTGATTCGCCATTACGTTTTGTATAATAATTCTCAATTCTATGAATTTCGAAAAATGACGCGTGAAACAATGAAGCCTGATAATCCTCAGGCAATCATTGATGATATGTTCTCATCTGTTAAGGAATCTCTTTATAATTTCTTTTTCGAGAATTTCGAACCTTCACCTTTTCTTAAATACGAGAAAGTATTATTCAATGTAATTGTTGTTATGTATAAATTTGCATTCAGAACAAATGATGACGCTTTGAGAACAAAAATTTACAAAATCGTCTTCGAAAGTTCGAATATAAGCAGAAAAGAGAGCATCACTGATATAGATTTGATGTGTTCTCGGCTCCTCTTCGAATTCTGCAATGCTTGTCCTCAGTCTTTCGTTGGTGAATGGAAATCAATTCTTACTGAAGCTTTCGAATATACTCTCAAGAAAAACGACATGACACCAATCAATAACCTAATTGCGTCCAGCGATAAACTCAATGCTGAGCAGCTCACGGAGTTTATTGACGCATTTTCGAACTTGATGAGACGCGATTATTCAGATTCAGCAAAACCATCCATGCTATTCTCTAAATTAGCTGATATTGTGCAAGCGAATACAGAAAGACCTACATTTTTCTTCATCAAATTTTATCCTAATATTGCTGCCGCTATATATAACAGAGTAATGTGCAAAAACGTTGAATACGCGAAGCAGGGACTTGAAATGCTCGAAATTGTCTTCAACATAATTGTTTCAAAGAAAGATTTCCATTTTTACAGATTCCAGTCGACTTTCTTGAATACATATGCTACATTATTCGATAGATTGGATAATAACTCGCTAAGAGCAATGATTGTCGATGAACTAATTGGAATAATAGAAAAGATTCCTAAAAAGATCAGATATGGATATGAAGTTATATATAATGTTCTAACATCTGCCTTCGACAAGCAAATAAATGTACCAGGAATCCTTAAATACGCGAAGAATTCTGAAACTATTATAGAAATAGCTTCAGTTCTTTATCACCAATATTTCAGCTTCCTCGATCACATAACTATGGGTGATATTGAAGAATCTGATGTAATTTCGATTATTGAAGTTTATAGGAGAATAATGTTTAATGTGAAGCCAAAAGCTTCAGAAGCCTTTATTGCTCTCACCAACAACATAATCAAATGCGTTCAAAGTGAAAAAATCACGCAAAATGCTAAAACTGCTGGACAACAATTAATTATCGATATAATAAAATCGCCAGAGCTTTTAGTCGAAGAATCACGCGTTTTCCTCTTTGGTGATGCTCTTGTTAATCTTTTCAAACAAGAAAATGATTTGATTTCCGAACTCTTCGAAGGTTTCATTAATAATTCGTCCAATTATACGAATTATGTTAGCAAAATTATAAATGTTATGATCTTATTATGCGGAAAAGATAATTCCCAACTTTTCCAGCAAATTGTTAAATTTGTTGAAATGAACAAAAATCAAAAAGAAATGATACTTGAGTCAAAGGAGTCTCTTGAATCTCTAATTAAAGAATATGGAGAGAATCAAGAATCAGAAAAATTATCCTCAATTTTAGATCAAATTGTTTAAATGTATAAAGTTTTTTATTCTCTTATTGTTTTACTTATGCAAAATATTTTTTAATGAAATCGATGTCAACACAAAAAACAAAGCAGCTTTAATTTGAGCTTCAATAAAGCAACATTATGAAGTTTTTCAAATTCCTTGGAATTGAAGAATAGCGAAACTGTATTGATTGATTCTTGAAAAAATGATTGTGATGAAAGTTTTCAATTTAATGGTTCCTAAATTTGATGTCAACAATTCATCTTTCATTCATCATCACATGATGTTGGAAATTGTCTCTCAACTTGATAAATTTCCAAATGTGGATATCAATGCAAGAGACAATAATGACAATACAGCTTTAATTTGGGCTTCATTATATGACAATGAAAATAAAAAAAATCTTCATAACATCATTGGAACTAACCCTATTTGCACATTGAATGATTTAAATAATACAGCATTAATAATTGCTGCCAGAAATGCTCATTTTGACATGTAAAGTAAAATATGACGTGTAAATTGCCAAAAATTTTAAACGTCCATATGATTCCACCTTCAGTCCTGAGGACAATAATGGAACTCAGGGCTCAGGTTGAGTCCTTAGAAGCAGAAAGAGCTAATTTACAAGACGAAATCAATGGTTTACATAAGAAAGTTAAATTTAATAAGAAAGAATTGAAAACTCCTTCGCCAATTGTCAATGTGACGGATGTAATATCGAAAATAAACTTAACCATCGAAAATAACCTAAATGATATAAGAAGAGCGAAGATAAAAAGGAAAATATTAAAAAGAAAACTAGAAGAAGTCAATAAAGAACTGTCAATTGAGCGGAAATTCGGAACTATAAACGAAAGCGAAATAATTACAAATGAAAGACTTGCACAACATTATTATATTCTAATTAAAGAAATGTTTGCAGCTCCACCGTTTCCTGATGAAAATCTAATATATAAGGCAAACTGGAGAGTTGCAAATGCGCAATCACATCCATTAGATTCTCAATTTCGCGATATTATTGAAAATTTGCATAAATATAGCGATCCTTTCCAAGAACTTGACTTAGAAACCAAGAAATTTATTGTTAAGCATGCTGTTTATGCACAAAAGGCAATGAAATTACTTGTTAAAGAATTTCAAGAACTGAACAAGCAGGAATCACTTGGCATTGACGTCACTAATGTAAGGTTTGAAAAAATACAATGTGCAAATGACTTTGCTTATCTAAAACTAGCAATCGATCGCGTTTTTCAATAATATTGTTTGTTTGTAAATAAATTGTTTGTTTATCAACTTAATTTGTTTTCTCTACTATTGGCTCGATTCATTGGTTTATCTTCTATAAATGATAATAAAAAATCAACAAAATTCAATGATTTTTGAGAATAATAGCTCCAAAATCATCACAGCACTAAATAATACAAATTTGTTCATATTTACCGAATGAATTAAGTTTCACTCAAACCATTTGAGAAAAATACAGAAAGAGAAACTTTTAACTTTATTCTCGAGAGATACATCAATAAATATAAGACTCATGTGATGTAACAATATATATTTCTGTGCAGTTTCTGATTTACAATACTTTATCAGAAATTTGTTAAATTTTTTGGTATGTGATATAGTTTAGGCTTATTTGTAACTATGAAATTGATATATTCTATTTATACCTATGAGTGTTAAATTAACTCTTGCCAATATATTTAAAAAAATCAATATCTCTTTCAAACGTTTGTATTTGGAACCTAAAACTTTGAGGATAGATATTAATCAACATAATATGTATGAAGCACATGATAAATTAATCAAAACATCTAAAATCAGACGAAATTTCTGTGAATTTTATACTCGGAATTAAAAATAGCTGTTTTACATGTAAACACATCCATATTTCGATAAAAACAAGAAAATTTTATTTGAGAATCTTTTCAAATTTTTTGTCACTTCACTTATTTCATGAAATGGTTATGGGACAACACTACGAAGGTAGGATTCGGGCAGGGTGTCGTTAATGAACACCTCAAAGATTTCCTCCCCAAGAAATCAAAAGTTCTCTGCATTTTCGGCGGCGGATCAATCGACAAAAATGGTGCGCGTTCTGATGTAAACAAAGCACTCACAGATCTTGAATGCCATTTTAAATGGACTGGTGGCATTGAGCCAAGTCCAGATTACGACACTTGCATGAGAATTATTTCCGAAGCCCGCGAATTCAAGCCAGATTTACTCTTAGCTGTCGGTGGTGGATCAGTTATTGATGCAACGAAGTTTATCTCTCTTGCAGCATGTTTAGACCCAAGCATCGATCCATGGGATTTACTGACTAAAAAAGTGGTTCCAATCAAAGCTTTAAGGATTGGAACAGTCTTAACTCTCCCAGCAACAGGTTCTGAGTGGGACAGTGGATTCGCAATCTCACGAAGAAGGACTTACGAGAAGCTGGCTTTGCTTACACCACTTGTTTTCCCTTCTTTCTCTCTACTTGACGCGAAGTATGCATTAACTCTTCCTGCGAGGCAGATAAGAAACGGCCTCTATGATGCTATGACTCACTGCATCGATAAGTTCCTTACTGGCCAAATTATGCCGATGAATGACAATTTTGTGATGAGTGTCATGCGCGAACTTGTTGATATCTCGAAGAATATATTCGAGCAACCTCCTAATCTCGAGTTATATGAAAGATTAACTGTTGCTGCTTCATTCGCATTGAATGGAAGCCTCACATTAGGAAAGGAAATCTGCTTGGCAATACACGCAATAGGAAACGAATTGACTGTCGAATATGGAATAGATCATGGAGCAACGTTAGCAATGATAACAACCCCTTTCCTTCGCCACTTCAAGAAGACAAGAGGATATCTCATGGCTAGGTGTGCCGAAAGAGTGTTCGATGTTACAGATGGCAGTGATGAAAAGAAGGCTTACATTTTCATCGAAAAGCTAGAGAAGTGGATTCTCGAATTAGGCCATGTTATGACTGTTTCAGAATGGATAGGAAAACCGGTCAATCCAGGAGATTTGGATGTTTTAACTAACCGTGTAACGGGTGCTTTTGATGGAAAACCATTTGGTTGGCATGAAGAAGTCACAGAAGAAATTGTTCGCGAAGTATTATCTCACGCAATTAAATAAATACATGTAAAATATATATTGCACTTGACTGTATTTATCATTTAAGATATATTTTATGACCAAATTTATTTATCGATATATTTAAAGAATATCTTTTTACTTATGATATTGAATGTAAATCTTAATGCAACTGATAATTTGATGATTTAAAGCGCAGAAGGTATACTATGAGATATAATATTAGTGAATAATTTGAAAAACCGTGAAGTCAAAAAAAAATGAGTCACCGCATTTATATTTGCTTCATAAAATGATCATCATGAAATTGTTTCTCATATTATATACAAAGATTGTTAAGCTTAAACTTTTGAATTTATTCAATCAAAATTCCACTTTTTTGTCACAAAAGTCCATAACATATAGAACTGCAAATTTCTTTCATCACAGTCCATCACGATGCAATTTTGAGTTCTGCCAATCTCACAAAAAATAGGCAGACCAACATACCAAAATAAACATATTTTTACAGTAGTCAAATTTTGTTTAAACGTGCATATCTTCACACTGAGTTATTGTGTGTCTGTGATTATTATAGGATAAAGTTATTTTTGGCTTGTTGGCTTCATTGTCAAATAAGATGACGATTGCTTCATGTAAACCATTCAAGATAATATTGGGTTTATTTGACTTCATATTGAGTTTATTTGACTTCAATTCATTTTCCAATTGTAAATGCGGACTACACTTGTGCTTGATTCACTTAAGAAGATGAACGACATTCTCACACAGAGAGGAATACAAAGCGACTACGAACTCGATCCATACAAAGCATTTACGCGAGAAGAATGCACGAAAATTATTGATTTTGGAACTGGAGCTTTATTTAAAAATAATCCGTTTCATCGCAAGATATACACACTTGATGGCACACAAACACTAGTGTTTTCGGTAGTATTCTCATTGGAAGCAATTCATCGCATAAAGCAATAACAAAGATGCCAGCAAAAAGCAGGGGCAGTTACTATTGGGAGCAGACAAAAGTAATTCAAGATGCATTGGCTGTTCTCGCAGAATTTAACATAAAATATGAAGATTTATTTGTAGACCTGTATTATGTCATTGCTCCACCGGTAACAAAAATATGGTGTGCTGATAGTCAACCCTGTAAAATACAGCTGGCCTCTCTCATGCCATCATTCAAATTTACATATGAGCAACAAGGCATCAAAATGGTAACTGGTGTAAGGTCAGTAGTATCTACAAAGAGAAAAGGCGGATTCAAAGTTGGAATTGAAACGCAAACAGCAAGTAAAACAATTATAGCGGATACTGTTTATGGCTTATCAATATCAAAAGGAATGAAATCATACTCATATAAGCGAGATGAATACGCAGATTTCAACTCGTTCAGTGAAATTGAAGAAAAAAGAAAATTAGTACAGCACAAAGATTATAAAGGAAACTACGGCCATTACCACGATGACTTGATCATAGCAGTGGTGAACCCGGAGGAAATAGCCGCAGCAATTATTAATGGAAAAATCCAAATGGATGATAAATTAGAAATGGGAACACAAACTGATTTCGAGCCTGTCAGTTCTGCCAATGGCGATGATGATGAGTTTTATTTCCCCGAATTCACAGCAACACTTTCGAAAAAAGGCGGAATTTACACATTAAATAACATTGATGACAGTGGTATGAGCAACCTTACTAAATGGCTCATTGTTGGCTTCTCAACTGCTTTAGCAATTATTCTCGTCGTTTTCTCAATCCTTTGCTACATCCATGTTATTAAGCCATGCAGAGCAGGTAACAACTATAGTAGTTTTTCAACTACAGAAGCATACGATAAATCGTAAAAAAAACATACGACTAAAATTCATAAATATATTTATATTTACAAAAGTTTACGTGGCAAAATAAATAAGGTTAAATTATGAAAACTTACCTAATATCAAAAAAAATCAAATAAATTCGAATCGTCATATCAAATGAGGTTGAAACTTTAGGAGTAGGTAGTTTAGATCTATGTGAGCAATACTTATAATGAGCGCTAATCAAAATAATCTTGTATTAATCAATATTTAGCAATTTAAAATAAAATTACTTGGCAAAAAACAAATAAGGTTAAATATTGGGAATAAAAAACGAATTTTTTCAAAAAAAAAATAATAATTAATAAAAACATCAGCATATCAATTATTTTTACAAAAAAATAAAAAACGATTTTTTTCAAAAATAGTTTACAAAAAAATTACGTGGCAAAAAACAATATATTTGAAATATTTCATGTTTGCTGCAATATTTGATATCTATATAGGCTACAAATCAAAAATATCATAAATGATATGAAAATTAATTTTGCAAAAAATAAATTTACAATTTTCGTTTGTATAAATGTCATTTTTAACTTCCATATATTCTATATTTAATTGATTTAAAGCGAAAAAGCTTAGATTATCAAACAAAAATCAAAAATGTTCGAGGATCTTTTTGCCCAATATTATCATCAAGTCACTCATGGATGCGAATCTGTTGACTGCCAGAACCCAAATTGCGCCTCGTGCTCCAAGTTTACGATGCCAGAAGACCCTACATTACTAGCTGTGAATTTGGCTGAAAATCATTTCAACAAAAACTGCCTTTGTCCATCGTTATCGTATTTAACAACAGACCCTTGCATTCTTTTACCGCTTGCACAAGCTCAATCTTTCTTCAATCAATTTATATTCGAACAAAAACCAGATGATAAATCATTAGACGGAATTGCATACGTGCTCTCGAATTACAAGGCATTTCCTTATCTGTTTATGTCAGATGATTTAGAATTGGAGCCAGATGATTTGTTAATTGACGAAAGTTCTGTTAATTCATTCTTAAAGGCATTAGATAAGCGTAAAAACTATTTTGACAGCTACAGGAACAAGTTTACGCCAGTTATTCTTAAATTAATCGAAGATAAAACAGAATCATTAAGAAAAATTCGCGCACACATTATTTTATTCCTGTTTCCTGATCTAATCTCAGAATACATGCCAGAAATAACACAATCAATCTGCAAATTTTCACCGAAAATGCTAAATATTTTTGTTGAAACATTAATTCGCCTTCCTTCATTGTTTAGACATATGGTTAACTTCACAAGGATCGCTTTAGACATCCTCTGTGATGATAACATCAAACCACACTCTCCAGAACTTCACGCTTTAACATCTTTTACTGAAATTCTTTCTTACATTAATTCTCAAACGCAATCACAGCTCCCGCAGTCTCGCTTCTTCAATGAGAAGCTCTGCACAATTATTTCGCCTGAAATGGAGTTCAGGCTCATTAAAGACGGCGAATTTTCATATCTCAGCACGCCATCAGTTTTAACGCATATGTTCAGGGCGAATCTGATTTCTAAGGAACGAGAATACATGAATGTACTCAATAACAACAGAAAACGCAATATTATTATTAGACGTGATCATATTCTCGAAGATTCGCTAAATGTGTTGTTGAAACTCCAATCACACGAACTGCATGAGATCATTCTGATCCAATTCAATGGCGAAAAGGCTCAAGATGATGGCGGTGTTTTCAAAGAATTCTTATACTTGCTTACA
The DNA here is from genome assembly GCA_008369845.1 of Trichomonas gallinae. Classification (NCBI taxonomy): domain Eukaryota; phylum Parabasalia; order Trichomonadida; family Trichomonadidae; genus Trichomonas; species Trichomonas gallinae. The sequence continues at coordinate 48,822 of MRSU01001922.1, forward strand.
AACGAATTAATGAAGCCAGACCTTGACTTATTTAAGCCGACAAACACAGGAATGTGGTTTTCTCACGGCAAAAACGAAAATCTTTACAAATTATTTGGAATTATCGTTGGCCTTGCGATTACGAACGAAATCATTCTCCCTGTGAGATTCCCGAAGATATTCTACAAGAAACTCGCTCGCCAAGACGTAACTATAAATGATTACGAACAATTCGAACCAGAAATCGTCCAGAGCTTCAAGATGCTCAAGAACATCGCCAAAAACGGCGGCAGCATCAAAGACGCAGACATGTACTTCACAGCTGTCGACAATGGCAAAGAAATCAACCTAAAAGAAAACGGATCAGATATTTTAGTTGATGAAACTAATTATAACGAATTCATCAACTTATACATTGATTATTTCGTCAACAAGAGCATTAACAAAGAGTTTGAGGCTTTCTTCACAGGCTATTCTCTTGTCTGCGACATCCCGATTGTCTCCCTTTTGTCCGGTAGAGATCTAGAGTTGTGTGTTTCGGGCGAAGAAACATATAACTGGCTGGATCTCGAGCAGGCATCAGTATGCACAGGATACAGCAAAGACTCGCAGACTATCAAAGACATGTGGAAGATCTTCCAGGCTATGGACGTCGAAAAGAAGAAGGCATTCTTGAGGTTCGTGACAGGATCAGATCGCTCACCAATGGGCGGACTCAAGAAGGTTATCATCAATATACAGAGAAGTGGCGACACTTCACTTCTTCCAACTGCACACACATGCAAATCTATATTAGTCCTCCCAGACTACCAGAACGCAGAAAAACTCGAAAAGGCAATGACTGTTTGTGTGGAGAATGCAGAAGGCTTGTATTTGATCTAAAACTTTTAGATATGTTTTTCCTTCATTATATATATTTTTTATTAACAAAATCAATTAAATTTTCTAAAGACGGAATGATTACATTTGCATAGTGCAAAGGAACCTAATTTATCAGTTGTGGTTTTATTCAAAGCAATTTCAAGATTAATCTCGAATAATAGCATTATCTCTATATAGCGATTTGAATTTATTTTTGGTTTGTCAGTATTGTTTGGGACTTGATTGTTATGATTCTTCATGGGTTATTGAATTTTCATTGTTATCTATAATTATTATGATGTAGGCAAAAAAAACTGGGATAACAGCATTGATTGTTGCTTCATCAAATTGACATCATAGTTGAAACGTTATATTCTCTTATTTCTTGTCATTTTTATCATTTTCAGTTCTATTCGAAACAAATTAAAAATATGAATATCAAATTAAATCAAAAATAGCAAATTAAAGACGTAAAATAGAATATTTACAAGTAGTCTTATTATAATATAAACAGCAAAAAGGTTAAGTAACAAAAATGAAAACATGAAGTTTACATGATTGTCACTTTTTATACCCACGATGGGAGATTTTGAGAAATGGAACAAATTCTGGGACAAGAAGGAGAATGTTACAACACCACGCGGCACATTTAACGTCTACTCCAGTGAATGCGAGAGCGATTTTGTCGTTATGTGCGTTCACGGCGCCGGACATTCAGCCTTATCTTTCTCACTCCTCTCTAGAGCATTGAAAGACAAGTGTTCTATCATCGCACCAGATTTCAAGTGCCATGGTGACACACCAGGCGACGAAGCAGTTGATATGGAGATCAACAGCATTGTTGAGGACTTCATCTCTCTTTGCGAGGTCCTTCTTCCGACTGATAAGCGTGCAATTTTGCTCGGTCACTCTCTCGGCGGCACTGTTGTTACATTTGCCGCAAACAAAGTAAAAGCCATGGCTTTAATAGCTATCGACACAATAGAAGGCAATACAATATCACAGCTCCCAGGTATGGAGAAATTACTTCAAATGAGGCCACACAAATTCGCCAATCCAGGTGAAGCGATCGCATATGTTGCAACAAGCGGCGAAATGGATAACCAGAAGAGTGCTGCTGTATCTGTAGCTGGAAGAATGAAGGAATTACCAAACAAATCACTGACATGGAAGACTGATTTAATTAAATGCAAATCTTCTTGGGCAGGATGGTTCAAAGGATTCGCTGATGCATTCATCAAGGCCCATCCATACAAGATTCTCATTTTGCCGACAATTGATCGTCTTGACACTCCATTTACAATTGGCCACATGAGTGGAAAGTTCCAACTCTCTGTTATCAACGGCACAAGCCACTGTGTTCATGAGGATGCTCCAGAGAAAGTCGCTGAAATCATCATGACAATGATCAAGAGAATCGGTCATTCTACACAATGGTGATTTATCTCTTTCAACGTGATTAAAATGTCATACGGTTTTATAGAAATCAAACAAAAAAAAGTCATCATTTCTTTCTATAAAAAAATTGTTTTTGAAATATCATCTGCTATTCTATAGAATACATTGTTTTTCATGAAAATTATGATTTTTGCTTCGAATATTTTTTGAATTTTTCAAAGTGAAAATTAGACATTTTATATTGGATTATTGCATTGTATAAGCTGAATATTGCATAAAATGTTGGTTAAAATAGATTTTCTTTATAATCAAATTCGAAATGAAAACTTTTGAGGGCAAATCTCCAAATAAATTAGAGATTTGGATTTTATGTTATATAGATTGTTGATTTGTCAAATAAAAATCAAAATAATTGCAACATATCGAAGAATTTGATTGTTTTCGTATGAAAAAGAAAATATTAATGATATTGATGCCAAATTTTGTCTTAAATTCGATAAAATTTTTATTGTGAAGAGAAAAAACTGACAAAATTTAATTCAAATTTATGAGTAACTCAAATCACGCGACAGAAATGCAAGCGTGCACAGAAATCACAAAGAAACTGCTGAAACTCCCGGGTGCGGCTCTATTTAGCAAGCCAGTCAACACAAATAACCCAGAATTTAAAGATTACACGAAACTCGTTAGAAATCCGCAAGACTTAGGTACTATATTAAAGAAGTTGGAAAACAACGAATATCAGAACCCCCAACAATGGGAGAAAGATGTTGCTTTGGTTTGGTCAAATGCAGAAACGTATAATGGTAAAGGAACATATCCTGCTCTTATCGCGCAGCACATGTCTAAACAGTGCGAAAAATTAAAGAAAACACTGATCATGTGCAAAATTTCAGGATGGATGAAAAATTTATTTATTTGGAGAGATAAACTTGACAAATTACTTGTTTCTCCACCACGTGGTTCAACTATTCGTATATTCCCTGAAATAGAGTACAAACCACCGAAATATGATAAATTTACACCAAAAGAAATGGAATCATTCATTATTGCAAGCAGACAAATGACGAGGCCGGATGATGTGAAATGTATCGCAAAGATACTTGACCTACACCCAAATAACGCTGATGAAGATGATACTGTTGTGTTAAATATTGATAATTTACAACCAAGAACTTTACACGCATTGCGTGACTTCTTTATGAAGAGATATGCGGAGATGAATGAGCCTTATCCTGTTTAAACTATATAATATATGTATATTAAAAAAATTAAATTACAATAACATACTCTGGATATTTATAACAACATATATATAATAGAAAAGCTTATGAATCTACTCCTTCTGGCTTCAAAATCAAAGTTGATGCAAATGATCTGTAAGCTTTAAATGGAGGAAGAACTGGCTGCCCAATCAAAAACTGTGAGGACCTTCTTAATGGTAAACGGTTGCGTGGAGGTCTACCAATATAAGATTTGGAGTTTGAATTTTGTTTCTCTGGAGGAGGAGTATTAATTTTCCTTTGTATCTTCGTCATGATGAAGGCCTTAATCTGGGATGTTTCATCAACATAAAGCAGACCTGCGTAGTTTTCCTTGTTTGGATTATAATTTGAGGAAGAAAAGACAGTATATACCAGTCCATTCCAATGTTTGCATACTCCACCTTCTACGCATTGATGTCCTCGAACTATTTGCTTCATTTTCGATGACTTAAGGAATTCTAACGTTGAATGATGTCCAAAATAGTTTCCTGTGCCTCGAGACGATGGTAAATACTGTGATATTCCATTCATTGGGTCGCTCCATAGCAAATCTTTTATCAGCGGCGTGAAATCATTGGAAAAAAGAGGTCGTTGGATCTTTTTTATCTGTTGGACATCATACAAGTATTCCGAGATTCCTCCGTGAACGCAGAAAATTCCATTATCAACTATGGCAGCCAGGGGCAAATAGTTAAACATTCCTTCGAATTTCATGAACATTTCGTCATCATAGTATTTTAAGACTTCTTGCTTGAAGCCGTATATGGAACTCACAGAGATTTCTTCATGATTTCCTCTAATTAAGTAAACATGTTCTGGAAACGCGCATTTAAGGGCGCAAAGTAAGGTTATAACTGGAATAGAGTAAGCACCACGATCCACATAGTCACCCAGGAATAGCATTTTAGTTTTTGGAGGAAAACCAATATTTTTCAGTATATTTAGAAGGTCAATTATATTTCCATGTATGTCTCCGATGATATATAACGGTCCTGTGAGCTCCATTACAATATCATCTTGCTGAAGGAACTCGATTGTCCTTTCGATTAAATTATAAATCAATTCTTCCGAGAATAGAGGAATTTCTGTTGCAGGATCGAACTCGCTGATGTTGAACGTAGGACTGAAGAGTGTATTGTTGTAGTATTTGAAAATCTCGCATTCTGTTTTCATTGATATTTTTATAATTTATGAATTGAAATCTTTTTAGCAAAAAAATTTTTTTATAATTTGATAGAATTCATATAATTTTTTGATAACAGCAATGAAATTGATTCTTTTGATTACATTTTATTATATAAGATCTACACATTGTAATTAATGCTGATATATGTTTTATAGAAATTTTACATTTGACACGGAAAATTTTGAAGAATTCGCCTTCTAGACATGAAATAAGCAAAGTTGGTGCGATGGCGTTGAAAATTTGTCAAATTTGTGTATCGATTTTTCAATGAAACGAAAATGCTCGTGGAGATAAATGCATATAAAGCGTGTTTGATCAATTTTAAATTTTTTACGGGTGCGTTAAATTTTTAGAAAACACTTTAAAATAAATAAGAACATATGTGTGATTATTTCAATTCGAAAAAATTCAAAAGATGTTTTTCGTTTCTCAGCCAAAGTAAAACACGTATCGGAGGACTTAGTAATAGCTTCGAAGGATTCCACAGAGTGTGTTGATTATGTTCTTGTATTTCATTTGAACTGTTTGATATTAAATTGCAATAAATTTTTCAAATTGGATGATTAACAGGCTTATTTCGCTGTATAATAGCTGTCATAATGGAAAACATTAAGCATATGACAGTGATCTTAAACATGCAAGTTGATTCTATTCAAAAAAAATTGAAATGTATTAATTGAAATTAGAAACTCTTTATTTGTAAATGGATTAAACACATATATCTAAATTAATTTATCATTGAAATTGCTTGATATATCATATCAAATTGTTTAGTTCATATCTCCAACAAATCATATGGACTTGAAAATGAGTCCACATAGCCATAAAATAGCCTCTATTTGTAAGATAAAATGTACATCAGAAACTGTAAAAATTATCAATCCATATTTTAAGCCAAGCATATTTAAGCTGTGGAGATTAGATTATCTTGGCATAGTCACATCAATTTACCATTCCGAAGATGCAATTGACAGTTATGCAGTGATGTTTAAAAAAAGAACTTATCTTTTAATAAATTGGTGAATTGTCTGGTTAATTTCTTCTTGCTTGTTTATTTGATCTTGCAAAATCATGCAATCTTGATCAAGATTGGAAATCTTTTGAGTAAGCAATAATATTGTATCTTTATTGTATTTCTCAAGTGAGACATTATTTCCTAACTTGGATTTGCACTCATTTATGTTGATTGGAACTGAAGAAATTGATTCAATTTTCGATTCAAGATCAAATTTCGTATTTTTTAGCTTCTGAATTTGTTCCTGTAGACTTTTAATGTTTTGCTTAAACTGCTGTTCGCTTTTTGTGTTGTTTAATTGCATTTTTGATTCTCTTTTAACTGTATTTTTTGATTCGATTACTTGTTTTTTGATATCTTCTGCTAATCTTGATAATTTGGCAGTATCTGAATCTGTTTTAAGGATTTCGCCTTGTTTTTTGGCATGAATTTGCTGTAATTCGAAAAGTCTCTTTGTTAGTCTTTCTCGTTCTGTTTTGACAGACTTTTGTCTTTCTAGTTCTTGATTGTATGTATAGTTTGTGGTTTCTAGTCTTGCAGTAGCTTCTAATATTAATTTTTTTAATTCTTCAATTTTAGAATTCTGTTCAGATATTATAGCGGATTTTTCCATTAGTAATACATTAAGTCCATCTATCACGTATGTTTTTTCGTCGTCAATGGCTATATTTTCATTTAGATCAATTGATTTTGTCATATTTGTTCTAGAAACAATCCTTCCTCGTTTAGATAATAACTTTGGAGTATCAACTATAGTATCAGGTTCAAAAGCAGGCTCAGATTCTGCCTCTAACATGATTATGTTAAAAATTAATATGTGTACGTTTATCAACAAAAATGATGAAACAACAAAATCCAAATTCTCTTTGCTCAGATCCTTCTGCTTCATGATTGAGAGTGAATTGTTGAATGTATATAAGGATTTACCAAAATTAATTAGCATATTGATAAAATATTGGAAATAAAGAAAAAAACTTTCAAGATATATTGTGCTATTGTATATGTATTATGTCCTTAATCTATGTGGAATAATACAAAATTTTTCTTGAAATTAAAAAAAAATTATTTTGGAGGAAAATCGACGTAAATCAACAATGCAGTAACTGTACTTTCCAAGAAATCGATTTTTTTCTAATTTTTTTTTTTGCAAGAACAAAAACTAGTTAAAATTGCATTAGAATTAAAATAGGGTCCGATATATTGAATTTGGGAAGATTTATTGGTTATATTTGAACATTTTTTGTTCAAAAAAATAACTCAAAAAAATTGGAAAATAATGAGATTAATCCGTATTAATGATGCCATATATTGTGGGTTAGAAACGTTGGCTCTGAAAAGTGTTTTTTTTTTATCAATATCGATAATTATTAAAAATGAAGGCTTTATACAGTTACCATGATGTTCCAACATGTTTCTATAGCTTAATATTGCACAAATATAACAGTTCGCCGAATGTGTTCTCTTGTTGCAACAATAAATAAAGTTATCCGATTAAATATTTTGAATCGCAGTAATTTTCTTTATTTCAGTCTATTACCACTATTTTTAACATAATATGATTTATATGAGCGATAATAACGGTTTGGCATTGAAAATTCAATCACGTCAGATATGACATAATATGACTTCTAAAATATAATATAATAAAAATTAAGAGTGAAAATTTAAAAAAGGTTATTTTTTTATCGAAGAATAATCATTAAATATTGTGTTATATCGAATTACCACCATATAATATTTTTGAACTCCTTTAATTTTAAAATAATGCTTTATTTTCTGCTTCTATCCATTGAACTACTTCGTTCAAACAGTCTAAAACAAGCGAATGAAAATGCTGCAGTCCTTAGTATTGACTTTGGACTGCTGAACACTGGACCATCTACAATCATCAATTGTGATTGTAAAGAAACAATAATAAATATAACGGCTATACCCGATGGAACCAATCTAGCATTTGTAGGCAATTATATTCAGCTAACTCAAACAATTAATAACATTAAAATTCGAGAAGCTAAGATATATGCACAGCGTGGTTCAACAATCAACTTTTATACAGATCCTAATGCAGCTATATCATTCAGTAACCTTTTTTCTCTTCTTAGTTTATATCAAAATAGATACCAAATATTTCCTGCTCAGAACTGCACAATTAAAGTATTACAGAATTCAGCACTTATAACATCATTCGATATAACAGTCAAACAGTTTCACGATACAAATTATTATTTTGAATCGAACAACATCCCATTTTCTATCGACCAACAGAACCATTCTAAGATCAACATCACTGTTGGGAACTCAAAAATCCTTAAAATCAAAGAATTATTTCTAAAATCAAATATTTCGATTTACTCGACAGTTGTGAATATGTGTTTACAGACTGAATTACTATATTGCACGCAGGATATAACACTCGTCACAAATGGCATTACAATCGATATTAATACGCTCAGACTTCAAAATTCGAAATTAAATGCTATTAATACTGATTTTGTGATATCCGTATTATCACTTGACAATTCTATTATGCATGCAGGTAATATTCAATCAAAATCTTCAGCAAAAATATTTATTCGAGATTCTAGCTCAATTTTAAATGCAAAATCGATAAAAGACATGAAATTCACATATTTTGTGAATACCAAAATATTTGGACCTTTTGCTCCTAAAGTTCTCTTTACTTCAGAAAATGAATTTAAATTCGATAAAAGAAATTTGTCTTTGATTGATCGCAATGCAAAATATAAGCTCGACTATGATGCGGCCATCGATGGAAACAAAGGAATGGCTATAAAAATCTTAATTCTTTGTGATACAGAGCAAATTACATTAAATATCACAGATATTGAAAACGTTAACTTTTTACGTGATTTATCATCATATAATCAACTTAATCATTCGACAATTAATATATCAATTGCATTTTTAACTCAAACTCCAATTTTCATTGACAAAATACCAGAAATATTCGACAAAATCATAATCCACTCAGCATTCCATACCAATACCATTGCTGTTAACATCACAAATCCTTCAGCAATAATTAATGTAGATAATTTTACTATAATTAACTCATCTATCACATGTAGTAGTATTGGTATAACCAATAAAGCGCATGCAGCAGCATCAACAATAATTCGCGCACAAAAAATGGTTATTGATTATTCAGCAACAGCAAATCTCTCGGATTTATTCATCGATGAATTAGAATATCATAGTAATTCTGCATATGTCGATCTCTATGATACTTACTTAGAAGCTTCTGATGTTTCAATAAATCACAAAAATGTCAAAACAATTATATTCGAATCACAACGTCAAGAATTGATTACATTTTACACCAATGATGTAAAGAAGCTGCAATTTAATGAGCTTAACATTTTAGAATATCATTATAATTTTACAAGACAAAATGTTCAATTTTTCGCGTTACAAGAAGGAAGAAAAGGCACAATAATCACAAATGAACTTCCAAGTGTACTAGAATTGCACAATAGCTTCAATTTAGAGACAAAAACGAATTATTTGAATAACTCATTAATGGAAATCGAGAATGATATCACAATCGATGTAGACCATAACATGACTATTGACGCACGAACAATTTCTCTAGGTCTTGTTTCAAGTTTAAATTCAAATAATATTTTGTTTAAAACTCGGATTCTTGAATCTTTTACTAGCTCATTGAAGGCTTCCAAGCATTTCTCAGCTAGAAAACTCTCAATATACCATTCATCTTTTGGAAATATTTCCATAATTGATGATCTTTGCAAGATTTCACTTCTTTATGGAGCCCAAAAGCTTGGATTTCTTCATGTTAACGAATTATACCAATCAGATCAATGTGAAACCTTAAAAGTCAAGCTATCAAATATTTATGATCCTCAATCTCATGATTTCTACTACAATAATATTGATGATATGTCCATTGAGTTCTTATGCTTCAATAAAACAAATATTCACAGCATTTCGGTTGAATTCAAAAGTGATTCATGGGTATTTAATTCAACAACGCGTTTGTTCGACATGGAGCTTACGCATAGATCTAATTTAACATGTATGTCGATTGTTAAACGTAAAGAAACGAATAATTCGACAGGAAAAACGAATTTCTTCTTGAAATACTGGATTCCTCTTGTTTGCATAGCAGTTTTACTACTAGTTGTTTTAATAATTACGTTGCTGCTCCTTAAAAAGCGTAAAAAGAATGCAATTGACCAATTTATATTCTCAGATACCTTAACTGACTCACTTATCCAATAGCTGTAGATATTTTATTTACCCTTACCTTGTTCCTTATCTATTCTCTTATAATAAAGCCTTGTTTGTATTTTATCAAAAAAAATTTTTCCATCAACATCAGCCGAAAACCATTTTTAATAAAGTCTTTGGAATGGAAAATATTATTGATCTAATTGCGTTATTTTATATTGTGATTTATTGAGTTTTGATTTAGTTATAGTTGATGTAAAATAAAAAAAACGACTTTTAACTGTAAATTTTTTACTGGGCTTATCTTCAAAAATTTAAAAATATAGAAATAGAAATATGTTGTATAATAGAGGAATATTTAAAACCATACAATATGTTGTAAACTTAACAAAATAATTCAAACGTCTTCTCAATTCATAAAAGTTAAAATATTTCATGAAAGGTTTTATTCAGTTTTCCGTAAATTAAATATTCGCTCTCAATTTTTGGCGGTTTCAACAATTTTTGAATGACCGCGATTGGAATAGATCTCGGCACAACAAATTCACGGATTGCGTTTAATACAAGCGCTCCACACGAAATTCCTGTCTTCGACCTACTACAGAATGAATATACCGGAAAGACATCTACGCCCACGATGGTTTCTTTTCTTGATGATTCAATCTTGATAGGCGAAGAGGCCAGGAAAGTCTATGCAAACAAGCCAGAAAACGCCATTTACGGAATAAAGCGTATGCTTGGCAGGAAATACTACGAAATTGAAAGATTATTCAAGAACAGCCCATTCAAAATCTCATATGACAACGAAGGCTGGCCCATAGTTGAAGTCATACAAAATAACAAAGTCGAATATTACACGCCGGAAGAAATGATGAGCTTTATTTTCGGCGAGTTAAATAATATGGTAACGGCAAGAGCTGGCAAGGAAAAAACCTGCGTTGTTACTGTTCCTGCAAAAAGTACTAGCTCCCAAAGAGCGGCAATGAAACGGGTGGCTGAGATTTCAGGATTTAAAGTCCTGAAACTCGTCACTGAGCCAGTCGCAGCTGCTGTTTACGCATTACACCAGGCTCCTTTCACCAATGGTACACTCTTGTGCTGCTATTTTGGTGCAAGTACTTTAGATATCTGTGTAATGGAAATTAAAAACGATAAGACAATCACAGTTAAATCTATTGCAGGCGACATCTCCTTGGGTGGCTCTGAAATCGACAGATATATTATGAATGAAATGCTCAACAGATTCGAAGAAAAACATCCAGATAAGGATCCAACGACATCAAATCGTTCTCTCGCATTACTCCGCCAGGCCTGCGAAGAGGCTAAGATATTCCTGTCAGATAGACTCGAAGTCCAGGTGAAGATTGCTGATTTCTTCGAAGGAATCCCTCTGGACGAGAAATTGACGCGCGATGACCTCAAGGAAATATGCAGCGAAAACATTTTCTGCAACATAAATGACCAAATCGACCTTGCTATAGGTGAGGCAAAACTCACTGCTAAGGATATCAACCAAATCCTCATTTGTGGCATGTCAAAGACACCGTGGATATGCTACGATGTCATTCGCTACTTCAACGGACGTATTACTCCAATGGCTATTGCAGATTCGAACGGCTGCATCGCTATTGGTGCCTGCATGATCTGCCACGACTTAATGACACAGAAGCAGCTAGTTATCAACGACGTTCTTCCTTACTCTGTCGGTTTCCTCGAAAATCGCCAAAATGTCAAAATGCTTATCGACAGAAACGCGCCACTTCCACAGGAGCGCTCGTTCGAATTCGTCGTAAAGAACCCAACTCCGAAGGCCTGCATACAGTTCTTCCAGGGAGATAATGATGAAGTGAGAAATAACGCTCCAATCGGAAAGTTCATGCTCGATGACATTCCTATTATCCCGAACTCCAAGTTTACAATGAAAGTTGAGGTTGCTGAAGATGGTATCCTCAACGTCAGCGCATTTTTCGTCCAGGATGGCAGGAAGGACATCATGGCTCTCAGATCAGCGACAAGGCTTGAAGGAGAGGAAATGGAGAGGACAATTAAGCGCCATAATATGATCATGGCGCAGCGGATGATCAAAGAGCTCAAGCGAAGGATTATAAGACACAGAAAGTTAGCTGATATGTATGAAGAGATTGTTAAGTTAGGACCAAATGACTTGGAACTTTTAAGAGTCATGGTTGCCAATACTAAGGATGAGTAAATTATTTGTAGAACTTTAAAAAAACAACATAATACCTTTATGTAGTTTCTCCACTACCCGAATTATGAATTATATTACCGCCAGGAAAATAAATTGTATTTTTATAAATTTTTAATTTTATTAAGAAATCAGTACGTTTCGTTTCAATATAATAACGTCCATCAGAGAGCTAACACAAATACAAAGAAATTTTGCCTAATCTCCAAAGTCACTGAATAAAAAAGTGAAAAAAATGATGCCATGATTTTTTTATCGGCAATTTTTTTTACATAAAAATTGTTAAGTTTACATAGTATTTGTAAAGTTTACACAGTATTTGAGAAATTTACAATATTATTTGTTAAGTTTACATTAAAAACGACCAAATTATTTTTCAACGCAAGAACATTGAAATTTTGGCATTTTCAACATATACACGATCATATCCACAGCTTGTATTCGCATTTTTGATTTTTGATTTTTTCATGAAAATTTTGAACTTTGAGTTGTCTTTTTTCAGATTTCATCCGCAAAAAATCGAATATAAACAATAATAGAGCCCACAGACGGAATTTTGGATGTTAAAAATCTCAGGAAAAAAAAGAATCAAAATTCTTCATTATTCGTATAGACCTGTTTACAAAAAGCTAAAAGAACCAGAAATAAACGCTCAAAAAAGCAGTAAAGTTATAATAAATTATTGTGAAGTTTACAAAATGTCAGATTGATAAATAGATGTATAAGAATCTCTCGCTTGATCAATTCACAGTTATACGCACGATTGGCATAGGCTCATTCGCGCACGTGAACTTGTGTTTTCACAAGCCAACAGAACAATTTTGCACTTTGAAGTGCATGAGCAAGCGCCAAATCATACAACTCGACCAAGTCGAACACGTACGAAACGAAAAAAATATTCTTGGTATTCTTCATCATCCTAACATTGTTACCGTATACGGTTCCTTCCAGGATGAGAACTTCCTGTACATTATGATGGAATTCATCGCTGGAGGTGAAGTTTTCTCCCACTTGAGGACCAACCAATTCTTCGATCCTGATACTGTACGCTTTTATGCTGCGGAGGTTTTCATGGTTTTCGAGGAAATGCATAAAAACAATATCGTTTATCGCGATCTTAAGCCAGAAAATCTTCTATTCGATGCGGGCGGTCATATTAAATTCATCGATTTTGGCTTTGCCAAGCAGATCGATGAACGTACTTATACTTTATGCGGCACACCAGAATATCTTGCGCCAGAAATTATACGTGGTGAGGGTACTACGTTCGCTAGTGATTGGTGGTCATATGGTGTATTGATCCATGAGCTTATATGTGGTTATACGCCATTTGCCTCATTAGCGGAGGACGATCTTTACAGAACAATCTGCGAAGGTGTAAATGAATATCCACCTGAAGTAGATGACGCTACTGCTGATTTCCTTGACGCGTTATTTGTTCTTGATCCAACTAGAAGACTTGGAAGCGGATCTGCGGGTACCGATGAAATTAAGAACCACCCTTACTTCGATGGTATTGATTGGAATAAGATGAGAGCGCACGCATATCAGACGCCGCTTATTCCAATGGTTACTTCACCTTACGATACGTCTAACTTCGCCGATTTTACTTCTCAGGTGCCAGAATATGAGCCACTTGACGAAGAAATGAAGAAGATTAAGTTTGACAACTATTAATTTATTTGAATTTTCATGCTTTTTTATTTTGCAAACTGGATTTTATCATAAAATATATTCTTTATCATTATGTAAAGTTAATCCTTTAACCAAAAAACTTAAGGAGTCGAAAATTATTTTTTAATTTTTTTGTTTTATTCTTCATATTCAACTTCATAATGCAGCCTTTAGCCTTCCCATGAAATTAAATTGGGCTTACTCCAATATTAATAAAAAATTATTAATATCATTCTATATTAAAATTATAGGGTTTATTTGGGTAATAATCAATGAATATTAGTTGATATTCAACAATTCGCTAGATTGAAATTGATATATGCAGAAAGAATGCTGATACAATGTGTTGATATAGAATATAACAACCAATGCACTGGGTCATTATAATATCATTGATTTTTATCCATAAGTCAGCATATCGAACAATATAAAACGTTGGCCTTATTATTGGACCTGGAAAGTATGGATCATATCCTTGGTTATAAGCAGTCCCAATAGAATAATGATATGTTGATACTGGTCCATTATAATCTAAACAATTTTGATTAAATGAGCCCATGAGTCCTGAAAAATCTGACCAATCGTCGCCCTTGATCTTTTTGTAGTTTTTGGACTTGGATTCATTCAAGTAATTATCTTGTCTCCAGATTTGATAAGTTGGAATTTGTCTATATTCGAGTAAATACGTATAATATTTGTAGCGAAGGCTTCGATAAGGTACATCAGCAATAATGGAATATGTGTTTTCTTTAAGATTGTAACAGAAGTTGCTTTTCGTAAAGAACTCGTTTTTTGTCGAATCGTGATGGTAGATGCGCAGCCAGCGTGCATCATGTGCGATTTTATACTTTTTTCCATTCCATTCATATATTCCATCTTTGGAATAGTCAACTTTTTGATCTAATCTTGGGTTGTTACTACTTGTGGAAAAGTTTTCAAAAAATGCAAAAAAAGCTTAGTAACATAATATGTTTTTATAGATTTTAATTTAAATTATTCGTCAAACAGTCAACATTTCCTATTTTTCAAAAAGATGATTATGTAAGTGTCATGTTGACTTTCCAATATTATCATTATCGAACTACACTATATATATTTAATGTTTAAAATGCATGATACGCATAAAAATTATATCGCAAAATATATTTCTTGAATTTATATCTAAAACAATGCAGATCTGACATCCACACATTGATATTTCGCTAATATTTACGAAGTTTATGATATATTTAATGAAATATTAATATTTGAAATATATCAAGTAAGAATGACTGGATTATATTAATACATTCGGTACAACATACAATTTTAAATAAAACATAACAGAAACATGAAATTAAAATAATATTTCATGAATATAAAATAAAAAAAACTAATTAAATCTTGCTAATATTGATTCTGCGTAAACGTTTTCATCTGATTCTAATAGATCTGTCAATGTAGAGTATAAGTTTTCATTGCTAAATATCATTTCTAAAATTGCTGGTTGATTATTGAGATCTGCTTTTTTAATGATTGTATTAAGAACTATTAAGCAACTGTTAGCTTCTCCAAAAGACATTAGTGTTAAATTATCTGCTAAAATATCAATAAAACCATTTTCGAATAATTGATTTTGAATTTCGAAAGGCGAATTCAATATAATTCTGATCAATGAGTTAACAGCACAAAGAACATTCTGAAGTGGTCGTTCTTCTATGATTTTTAATAATATTTGAGGAACATTATTCTGTAACAAAATTTGCGTTGCGTCTTCTAGTCCAAATTCTGCAATATCGCCAATAATATCTATTGCATATGACAGTGTGCAAATATCTTCGCTATTTAATGCAGAAAAAACAAAATATATCAAATTTGTATCTAAAATTGTTCTTTTTGGATTTTGTGACTTAAATGTTATTTCTCGTAGTATAAGAAGCATTAGGTCATGCGTCTGCGCGATTTCTGGAGGATTTTGGAAAATCAAGTAAAAATCATCATAGTCAACAAGTATTGATTGAATTTTGCTGGATTCTTTCACGCAAAAATAAATAAATCTCAAACACTCAAATCTCAGCTTTCCATCTCGATCTTGTGCTAATGAAATGACTTCTTGGATCAAAGGTAAAATTTCTTCTTGTAGAGAGTCATATCTGATGAATGTCGTTAAAAAAAGCAAAGATTGATCACTATTGATTTCCGAAACAAATTTATGATTGCTTTGATAAGAAAAAACTATCTTGGCAGAATACTCATTCATAGATGACAGTAACCCGGCTATATTGAATGCGTAAGAGTGCGGAAAACAGTCGATAATCGATTCAAGTCTGTGAGGTTCAAGGAAAAGTTCATTGTTGAACTCTTCTCTGAATGAAACAACCAAATCAATGGCATGTAGATAGTTGTTAATCAATGTTTCGTTATGAATTAATTTTGCGGAATTTAATAGATTGATTAAATAATCAGCTTGTTCTGCATTTATAATGAATATATGCTCTTTACAAAAATTTCCAAATGTATTGATTCTATCTTCAATAGATATAGAATTATCTCCTAATTTTTCGAGAATTTGCGTGTTAAGTTCGGTATCGTACGAGACATCTTTAGTGGAACGCTCATCTTCCATATTAAGACGATCAGAAGTCCGGCTTTCTGAAGCATTAAACAAATTAGACATTCAAATGATTTTGTCAAAAATTTCCAATTTTTGTCATGTAAATTAACCTTTTTTTGATTATATAATTCTTATATTTAACTATTATATAGCTACATATCACTTTATCCACAAGAAGGCTCTTGATAATCAGTAGTTATAGTAGCTGCTCCCGTGAAAAACAAAAAATAATCCCTATTTAGGGAAATGCAGATTTCGAGAAAAACTAACAATATAAGATGATTATTGTAGAGCGTCAAAAAACAGTTCTCATCTGGTGTAACACATAGTGAGCTTAAGAGTGTTGCGCAAGTTTGTTCATATATTCTTGAAATTAATATTGATCACGATGCTGGACGTGATAATCACGTTCTCATTAAATGGTTTAATAAAAGTTGGGACAAAATCAGCAAAATCATCGATAAAGTTCATCTTAGAGATGACCAAGAACAACTCATCAACCAAGAAAGAGAAATGAGAGAGACAAAGCTCTGAGATAGTACGATTGTTTATTTGTATGCTACTAAATAAAGTGCTGTAGTTTTTAATGCATTTCTATTCCATATTGAAATTTTTGCTATAAAACTATTTTAAATCATGCTGTTAAACGCTAATTTTGGACTCATCATAAGCTAATCTAACAGATTTAATATGTGCACAAGCTTCAAAATTAAAAATATAATTTCAACAATATATCAAAATCGATTTTATTGTGTTGTGGTTTATTGAATGAAAATTTCTACATCATATAATTCATAATCCACGGAATTTCCTCATAAAGAACGATACTGATATCAATTTAAAAACATTTCAATGGATGTCGTGTGATTACTCTTATTTGTTTACTAAAATCGCTATAGTATATATTAATGCAGTGGTTAAATAAAGCTAATCATGTGGATACAAATCATTTTTCAAAAGAATTTTTTGAGCAAATCAAAAGGCATCAATATTAACCAAGATATCAGGTTATTAGCATACATACATAGTCACTGCCGAAAACAATTGACCCAGTTATCCATGATGCTTTTCGAAAATCAGGAGCCGAAATTGAGTGCGATATGGTTTGTGGTTTTTCGTATTGTTTTAAAAGTGATTCGCAAGAATAACGAAAAATGTTGGGTTTTTGTTTTTTTCTCGATTTCAAATCGTTCATGATCAAAGCTTTTTTCAAAAATTAGTTGAATAATGACTATTTGTAACGTACCTATCATAGATAATCATTTTAAAAGCCCAAGATTTTACATCATCGGTGAAATTTAATGCAGGAAGTGTTTATTTTCATCCTTAAAAGCAATTAAACACTAGAAATGAAGCAAAATTTTCCAATTAAAGAATTTTTCTCTCAAAAGTTCTAATCAAATTCAAAATTTTCAGTCCTAAAATTCATATTTAATATTTAAGTCCGATTTTAGTTTATATCTATTTTATAAGGGATAATAAGATAACTTGACGTCAAAGTCTTAAATTCTGATGATTAGTTTATTATAAAAAAAAATGGACGCGCAGATCTCAATCGCACTCCGATATACTTTCGGAGGTGAGACGGTCATTCAATGCTCACCATTTGACATCGTCGGAACAGCTATGAGTGAGAATGAAATAGAGATTCCTTTAGGCACAAAAATGGTACTTTGTCACAAAGGAAAGGTATTGGATGAGAATCTCACATTCGATTATCAAGGAGTCAAGGATGGAGACTTCATCATCTGCTACTTGAAGAAGATTGAACTTAACAATTCCAAGAGACAAAATGTATTCATGCCAATCGTTGTGCCAGTCCATAGAAGCAGACGTAGATATCAAACATTGTCACAGATGAAGAACGAAATATGCTCAAAGATTACAGATCAGCGTTTCAATGGGTGGGAGATGTCTAAAGATCTTCCTTCCATCTTGAAACGCATGAGGAAACAGCAAGTAGATGCCTCTGATAACCAAGAGGTGCAACAAACAATTATCCCAGAAGCTAAACTTTCAACAGATCCGCTTCCAATACTCCCGGAAGAGACCAGCAGAAAGTTCCAGGGGGTGAGAAAAGTTAATTCCAGCGAAGAGGCCCTACAAAATTCTAATCATCCTTACATGATTGCTAAGAAGGAATAAATAATTGTTTGTATTTTCCATGTATATCAAATAACTCCTTTTTATCAACAGACTTCCCCACTTCGCACCGAAAATTAATCATTTTAACACTTCCAAAGGCTGAAAAAGCTGTGATTCAGAACCATCAAATTAAGCCGAAAGATATTTATGCCTTTTACTTAGATATTCAGATGTTTCACATTATGTGGAATATATTTGTAGCGTCGAAAACAATCTGATTGCAGAACCTTGAAATTGAATCAATTTTCAATAAAGGCTAGCGATATTTTAATTACAGCAATATTATGAAATATACACCGAAAATGCAATCCCCAAAACATTGAGTTCAACTCTTGTGTACTTATTTTTCATCAACGAAATTCAGTTTGATATCAGACGTGCTACTCACAAATATACAACCTATTGATGCTGTTTGAATATATTAGATGTGATGGCGTGTTATCGGAAAGAACGCATTAAGCTACAGACAACAATTTTCATCACAGCCCTGTAATTTAACAAGTTATTGAACCATAGTATTTGTCACATTAACTGATGATGGGTTAAATCAAAATAAAATCGAAATAATTTTTCTGAAATTATGCCACACACTCTTAATTTTTATGTAAAACACACTATTAGATGATATATAATGAATTTAAACTATGAAATGAGCTTAAATCGTTAAATAAAACATCGCTCGTTTTTTCAGAAAAAAATTTACGAAATATTTGTATATAATAACAAAATAGATGCGATTTAACAAAGAGAAAAGTGAATTCAAAGTGAATTTATCCAAATAAAATTTGAATAAAAAGCGTCAGAAACATTTGATTATAATTTTCTTTATAACAACAACGATAAAGGAAAAATTATTCGCATATATTTATACTTTATGTTGCAAGGAAAGATTAAAAAATAATGAATTAAATTGTTCAACGTTTTTCTCGTATTATTTATATTTGAGAAAATTAACACAGTGAAAAAGAATCATAAAGCGATGCTGCTGGTGAATATAACATTAAAAATATTTACATAAGTTGAAAAATATCCGTACTTTGGGTCCATGAAAGCTCAAGTTTGTTATCCGGCTTATCGGGATCAATTGTCGAAAAAATCCGGTCAATAGAGTCCGCTTCGTGCTTAGCAGGTTGGATTGCAATTGGTTCAATCTTTTTAGCATACTCTCGGGGGCATAACTGGTAAAATCTGTTTCTTATGGATGCAACATTCCTGTCTGTAAGGAATGGAACAATTTTTATCCATTTTCGCCCAAACATTTTATGTTTCTCAAGAAGAATCTGATCTTCTTCTGGCGTCCATTCACGTCTAGGGTTTTTCGCTGCATTGTAGTGCTTCCATCTCTCAATACATTGTCTAACGTTTCTCCCAGGCATTAAGGATGCAATCGTAACCCAGTTATGAGGTCCGTATTGCTCTATAATAGACTTTAATCTTTCGTCCTCTTCTGGTTGAAATTTCATTGGTTTACGAATGGTGCGCTTCTTCAGTTTCAGCATTTATCTAATTGATCTAAAGAAAAAAATATATAATTTGATAACAATTTCACTTTTTTGAGTTTATGCGCCTTTGACATTTTGGTAAATAATAACTCCAGCAAGATTTTGGATTTAAATATAATTGATAGGCTAACGAATTTTCCACTCAAAATTTGTGAGATTAAATTTCATGAAAAGTTTATCGTTTTAAAGTCAAATTTTGAAATATCGAAGTATTATGTTTTCTAATCAATTGTTATTGCGAGACGTTTACTCCTGTTCTCAAAAGTGACAGAAAAGTTCAAATATTTTTTGAAAGGTTTTTATAAATAATATATTTTATTTTTTCAAAACATTGAATCATAATAATATCTTATTCACATTTACTTAATAAACTTATTATTTACAAATTTTATGCGTTTGTATTTTTTCATGTTCCTTCATTCTTTATATAATACTAATTGAGTTACATTTTCAGTTTCAATCATTTTAAATTGAATATGCATCAATTATTTCATAATTGAAAATCTGATAAGCTCTCAAAAGTCATTATTCGTTTTTTACAAATGATAGCACAAATAGTTATCTAGACCGAATGTTGAACATGATTTATATCGATATTACATTCAATTAAATTTTATAAAACGAATCTAGTCATATTAAAGAATGCGAACTAAAAATAAAGTTCAGAAATTTTTATTCAACGGTAAAATGTAAATTTCCAATTTTTTGGCTCAGAAAACTTGATCAAATGTATCCGTTCACAGATCTGTTTGTCAATTTGTCAAGACAAAGATGATACTCTTGTAAATTTGTTCGTTTGATTAATTTTTTCAGGCATTTATTTGCTAAAATTGCTTTATTGCAAAATATAGCTGTTATATAACCGACAAATATCAATTTCCAAACAATAATTTGTCAAAAGAATATATTTTTACTGAATTCAAATTTAACTCTGTATCGGAAATTAAATATCCTGTTTTACCACGACAAATACAATATTTGAAATATAACTACGTAACATCCACTATCCTTTTATCCTGATTTATTCTACTGGTGTCAAAAATCTGCTTTTTTTTCTCGATATGATAATTTAATGTTATCAACGCATATATATATATGGGAACTGTTAAGAATGCTGATTTCCTTATTATATTTCATCCAATCGAAGGTGATGTGATATATTGGTAGACTATAGAGCTTTATAAGAATTATCAGTCTTCACTGCATCCTTGACTTTTCCATCTGGCCTCCTACCATTGTCATTTCCATTCCTATGGAAATTACCTCTCATCTTCTTTTCTGGAACATTTGTGAATTAGTTTATCTTTGGAACTTCTCTCAAGTTCCTTTTTTCATCTGATGATCTTTATCGAACTCGCGTCCAAATATCAAGCTTCTCCTCAATAAAACCGGTCCAATGTCTTTAAGGTACATTCTTTCAATCCTACATACATATGATGACAGGAGACTTTTTAAGAATCATTTGAAGCGGATTCTTCGCATTCTTTGATCTAATATCATTTTCTTTTTCGATTCTCACCTCTCTTCATCAATATCTAAGGACTTTGGCTTATGTTTTGTTTCGAGGCGCTCTACTGTACTAAGACTGTACTAAGACATTACCAATAAGTACTATACTGTGATAGAGGAGACTGATGCTGTCAAGACTACGATTTTGAACCGAAGTACTAAATGCATTGGTCTCCATTGCTGTTCTAGGGTAAAATCTATAGATCAATTATTGAGATTTACGCAGTTTAATGTTTATCGTGAGCTCTTGAACAAAAACATAATGTGTTTCAACCCAATGTGGAATCGATATGAGTAAATGCACATTTACCATCATTTTCAAATGCATCTAAGCATGCAGATTCCATAATGAGTAACAAAAAACGATGTGGCTATATATATACAAGTCAAGAATTCGATTAAAGCAGAAACCATGACAATAGAAAAGATTGTTGCAATTTAATGTTGAGAGACTTTCATGCGTAATTTTTAACATTTAATTTGATTGTCATCTTTCGTTATTAGTGTAGACACAGCGGTTCTATTATCGTTGGAAACCCGAATTGTTTTAATAGTTAGTGATTTCCATTGATCGTTCAAAATGAATTCAATCAGTGGCTACATGAGTTAATTAAATTTAATTAATATTTACATAATTAATTCGTATTTCATCTTTTGATTTGAAAAATATCGAACTTTCGAATTTGAAATTTACAATTTTACAGTTTTAACGAAATTTAATGAGGGATTTAGAATATATACTATTTATATAGCTCGGATCATCTACAAAATTGTGCTGAATTAACGATAGAAAATTTTGATAAACGAGCATTTATAAGGTTATAAAAGCAACAAGATAAACTTGCTTTTCCAGCGTTATATTTATCTCTAACATTGTACCAATAGGGAGCAATATATGTAATGGGCATATATACAAAAGATATGCATATGATTTGCTTTAATATTTTTCAAAATCAATATGATTCTGCTGATTTAAAATAACAATAGTATCAATTTAATAGGTACATAGTATGGATTTATTTATTACAAACACTAGCCTCAGTTTTGAGGAAATTTTTGAATCAAAAATAAAAAATATAAGGTATATTGAAACCAAGCATGCATTGTAATATATTTAACATAAACAAGCCATAGCCAAAAAGATAACTAATAAACAAATGATTTCACAAAAAATATAATTAAAAATTCAAATATAAAAGGACAATCAATTAATCAAACAAGGATAAGATCAAATTCGATATTAAACAACAAAAGAGGTGTAATATTTTTTTAGAGCTTGAAACCCTGTTATATATATTCTCTATATATACGTGTTTTAAGCATAAAGAAAAATTAAAAAGTTAAAAAAATTTTAATGAATCAAAGGAAGAAAAAATTAAAATTATGAAATTATCATAACAAGGGTAAGATAGATTTATTTAGTATTTTCAATTATGAAATTTTTTTGTTGAAATTATTAGAGTTAAATGCTAATGTATGCTAATGTTTGATTGAAAAATAGGTCACTTTTATAGAAAACCTTTCAATAATTGAGAGCTTTACAATTCCGCGTGTAAATTATTTTACTATCTAATTATTGGAATATGCATCAATCAAAATTCAAATCCAAAAAATAACGAATAAAATCCGTTACGATCATTTTAACACATATATCTTTATAGTTAATATTTTGCAGTAAAATTTTTTCTCGAAGAAAAGTTCACAAAGTATTCTTAGAGATTCAACAAAATTTAAAAATTTGTTTTTCTCTAGAATTAAATGGCATCGCTTGCACCATCTGTTTCTGTTTCCACCACAAACACCTCTTTTTCGTCAAACGGATCTACAAGCGATGAGGCCACTCGCTCGAAGAAACGCTTAGAATCGACGATTTTCCCGTTATTCAGTGAGATGTCTAGATTTGCAAATATTCCAAGGTTTATCCTTCATATTCAAATGTTTATCTCATTAATACAAGCGGCAATAGCATCCCTCTGGATTCCATCCAATGTAAGATGGCCAGATGCGCCAGAATTTTTCAAAGGTTTGCAAAGTGTCGTTGATTTCGGTCAAACTATCTCAGCAACAATTTCTCACACAGTAGTATCAGCTATCGAAGTCGCTATTTCTTTAATTATCCTCGCAATTTACGTTATTTGTTATTTTTCTTACAAAAATAAGCGCACATATCAAAAATGGCAGTTATATACTTTAAGAATCCTCCTCCTAATTGTTTTACCACTGATTCTTCCAAGTGTTGCTGCTTCTTCCGCCTATGCATTCGTTGATCTTCTCAGTGAACCTAATGCTCAGAACATCGTTTTCTCGTTTTTGGACATAATAATGCTTTTCGCGCTGGGCTTAGTTTACTATTTTACAACAGGCTTCACCGTTAAATCTCCCATTGTCTTGAGAAACAATTTTGGCCAGTGGGACCCACTTTTATTGCCGATATTCATGTACATCACTTTACTATCAACGTTCTCGTCTGTTTTTGTGGATTCATTCCCAGTTTGGATTTCCACGATATTATGCCTTTCTTTGGTGGCAGGATGCTGCTACTGCTTATACAAGCTCAATGAGTTCCCAATCTATAGATTCGAATGCACAATTGTTTACTCAATTTTCTTCTTCTTCTCGGGAATCGCTTTTCTCATTGCCATCATTGACACATACATCAAGATTCCATGGTACTGCATTTTATTCATCCCAGTTGTCATTTCTCCGATCGCTGCGATTTGTTATAACATTTTCTTGAAGAAACGCTACCAAACAATCAAGAATAAGCTTGTTTACAAGGCCATCAGGATTGGAAATGATATTTCCGACAGCGAAAAAACAGAATATTTTGATACTCTCGTTTTCAAGGATACGAAGGATGCCATTAGACATCTGCACATCGGTCTTGTCGAGCGTTGCGATCTTTTGCTCGATTTCTCATTCATTAGATATATCGTCACAAATTATGCGGAAAAGACAATTTTGGAGGCTGTCATTCAAATAGTTTCATTCTTCCCAAGCGAACTTCAGCTTCTCACGTCTCTTCTCGTAAACCTTAGCAATATGAGAGATCCATCACTTATAGAGCAGTATTTGCTTTACCAAATCACGAAGATCCACTTGACACGTCAGTCCGCTGTCTCCAATGATGCCAGAAACCACATCGCTGTTCTCCGCAACAAAGCAACAAAAACAACAGCCATGGTTCGCTGCTTCTGGTCAGCAATCGCGACTGTTGGCTCAAAGGACATCTCCATGGAGACATACCATTACATCCGCACCGAATCTCTCAACATTGACAGCGCATTCAACGATTCAACTGAAAGATTCCCGTCAAACTCTTCCCTTTGCGAAGAATACGCTACATTCCTTGTTGAGGCACTCGGCAACTACCACTCCGCCCTCCGCTGGAAGTCTATGGCCGCTTCTGTCGAAATCGGAAGAAAGATTCCACGCGATCCATGCTTCCAGTCCATTGTAAACGTTATCCCAGAGCTTCTCTTTGAGCACTGCGTGGACGTTAATGGCCAATTCATCAAGAAAGGACCAGAAGATAATGCATCTGCTGCTAAGTCCAACCAATCATTCTCATCTTCCAGCAGCTTCTCGAGTTCATCAATGAGTGCTGGTTTCGAAGCCAAGAATGAAGAATTGCTTTCTAATTTCTTGAAAGATGGAAGAATCAGACTTGCAATGCAAAGTGCCCTGAAGAAAGGCCACCTTAGGATGATTAAGAGTCTCAAGTCATTCATGTACACATCATTAATCACATTCTTGGTTGTTTTTATTATAATTTTCATTATTGTCCCATATATCGCTCAGTCCTCCCTCAACAATGTCATTGAGAACCAGGACTTCGCGACAGCCACATCATCATTCATCCAAATGACAACTGGCTCTTCATTCTTGCTCGCCAAGTATGGATCCAACCTTTCCAACCCCGACACAATTATTTACGATGTAAAGGCCAATGTCGACAAGTATACTTCAGTCTATGATGACCTTCCTGCTGAAGGAATCTTCAAAGCTACAGAACTTTGGACACACAGACAATCGTTGAATGTTGTCAAGTCCCTTACATCTGTCCTTGCATCTGTAGTCAGAGGTGACGCTGAAGGCGACATCGTTAAAGAATATATTAATGGATCTGCAATGTTGTCTGGTTTCGGCAATGACGGTCAAATCACTTATGTACCAATGTCAATTAAAGGCGCTTTAAACGGCGTAATTAACAATGTTAAATTTGGCCTTGGTATTTCTCCAATTCAGGCTGTTGAAAACCAGAAGAACGCTACATTTGCATCCATACTCAAGACAGCCGTTATCAATGGTGTCAATCTTCCACCGTATATGCTTGAAATTTCAAATCTTTTGACAAAATCAGGTTTTGACAACGTTAGCAAGGTTAGAACTGTTATTTATGTTTTGTCATACTTCCTTCCAGCCTTGTTGCTTATCATTTTCGAGTGCTTCGCCGCTTATGTTATTTTTTATTTCGTTTCCGACCTCCACAAGATCTCAGTCACACTTAGAACAGTCAAGCCTGACATAGTCAAAGAGTCTGTATTGCCAATCATCAAATCCACCGAAGAGAAACCATTGGATCAAGGTGGCTCACTTAATATGCACATGAGCGAGTCTTTGAAGAGCTTAATCCCATTTGTTGTCATCCTCTATGTCATTGCTTCATGCTTAGTCATCCTTTTCAGCACAAATATTTTCAGCGGATTAAATTCATTCCAAAAGGTCTTCACACTCTACCAATACTCTTCCCAAAGGCACAACTACATCTTCCATTACATCAATACTTTAACTTCCTATGCAATGGGTCAAATCAACAAATCAGTCGCCAGCGAGATCCTTGAAAACGATTTTAAGATCGTCGATAATGCCCACAAGGTCCTTATGTCCAGCGGCATCGGTTATGACGATGAACTCGATCAATTACAATTATCTGCAAAATGCAGCAACAACACCAAATCAGATGAAACAGTTTATTCAATGCGCGCCGTTTCATGCCAATCCATGGACAAGAAGGTCAACTACATCATTATTTTGATGAGGAACCAATTATTCCGTTTGGATCCAGCCAATCAGTCGTTATCTAACACAGAAGCATTCACAGAGATAATGTATTTAATGGACGACGGCCTCCTTGACCAATTAAACTCTTTCAACGACAGATTAGCAACAGAAGGCCAACAACAGGCAAACGCCATGATATCCAGGTGCAGAATCATCATCGCTGTAGGCGTCATCATCGATATCGCCGTCTTCATCATCCTATACATGTGCTACTCTCACCTGACTGTCATGTTCGAAGGCGTCAAACAGCTGATATCGCTTTTGCCGCCAAGAGCAGTCTTGTCTAACAAGATGCTCCTCGATTTGGTCCTCGGCGAAGACCCGCACCAAGACGACGCAGTGATGACATTCGGCGAAACAATGATTTCAACATCATCAAATGTTATTTTGTCTTTGACACCAAACCTCATCATCGAGTCTGCAAACCCTGCCCTCAAGGCCGTCACAGGCTACAGCGCGGACGTCATCAACCACCAGCCATTCACCCAGCTTCTTCCAGACGCAGGCGTCTCAGGAAACGGCCCGCTTTCTGGCGAAGAGCACACTATTTCAGTTTCAACAACACTCGGAGAGAGCGAGACGACTTTGTTCTACAAGGACATCGAGAGGATGAGGAACGACCCATCAGTGTGCAGCTTCTCGCACCAGGTCGTCTTCATCGGCGAGAGCGGCGAGGGAATCCCTGTCCAATGCACTGTCATCGCTGTGAGAAACGATGCCGGCCAACTCGTCTCCATGATCGTCGAAGCTGCTGACAGGACGAAGATCTTGGAGCAGAGGGAGCAGGCCAGGGCAGCTAAGAGGAGAGCTGCAAAGATGCTCAAGGGCATCCTCCCACTCGACGCCTACAGATCGATCAAGGCTGGCACGGAGTCAACATTCACGTCAGATTCAGTCGTCGTCAGCATGATATCTATCGAGGGCATCTCAGAGCTTATCTCAGTCATGCAGCCATCTGCTGTCATGGGACTACTCCACGGCGTCTACCAGAGATTGGACGAGCTAAGAGGCAGGTTCACGGCCGTCGACAGGCTGACATGCGACGGAAAGTCTGTTCTTTGCATCGCCGGCTTGTTCACTCACCAGACTGACCCAGAAGCACAGGCACTGCAGTCAGTTTCCGTCTGCCTCAAGCTCAGGCAGGAAGTCGCCTCTCTTAACGAAACAGGCGGAGTCTCTCTTTGGCTCACCACAGCATGCCACGCCGGTGGCCCTGTCATTGGTTCCCTCCTTGAGCCAAAGAACCCAACATTCGGCGTCGCAGGCAAAGTCGTCGAAGAAACGATAGCAATGCTCGACGCGACACCAATAGGAACAACAGTTGTCTGCGATGAAGTTGCTTCTCGTCTGCCAACAGACAAGTTCTCCCTTGAGAATTGCAAGATCGCTGGATTTAGCTCTAAGACAGTCACACTACTTCCTAATGCAAAGATTTAATTTATTGTCAATTTTTCTAGATAACATTATACATCATTGTAAATTAAAAAATACCATTTAATTTTCTTTAACATGCAGCATAGTTATTTCATGATCAATTTAATATTTCAGCTCAAGTAATTATTTGAGTTGAGTTATTGACTAATGTCTATTCTTCTACATAATCTATCATTTTGTATTCTTTGATTCTTTCAACCAATCTATTTATCATTGATTCGTAATTTCACAGGTTAATCAATTGCTTGCAGCTTTACAATGCATGTTTTGTTTCACTTTTGGTGATAATTATATGAAGCAGAAATCAAAGCTGTGCAGTAGTTATAATATCATCACTTTTATTTCCATCTTTTTTAAGTACTGTAAGATAGCGATTATATAATAGTGTATATGATTCATTAGCTCCATTAACTTGCAAAACTCCAAAATGTCGAAATTATCTATGATAATATTATGAAATTGATTATTGTATATTAACAACAATCGATAAAAAACTCTATAATAATATCAACAGCGTTTATTTTCCATTAATATTTTATGAAACAAAATATTATGTACAGTGAGTGCTACTAACAACGACAATAAACTAATTCATCTTGTATTCAATGATTTTACATTTTACAGGCTTTAAATTTTATAATCATATTTGCTCAATTTTTATAATCATTTTTTATGAACATATTTAATGCAAAATTCATCACTAATCTCATATGTGAGTAGTTATACAAAACCATCAAAAATAAACTGAACAATATTTTAACATCTTTTTTTCATGCATAATTTTGGCCAAAAACTTGTTAATCACATACTATTGTGCCCATATTAATAATATAAAAATGCTAAATGGCTGTATTATAAACGAATACTGCAAATAAAGTTGATCAATCTAATTTTATGATATAAAGTCGATTTTTAGTGAAAAATATAATTTATTAACTATAAAAAGCCCCAAAAACAAAAAATCGAGTCAAAATAATTTTTTTGTAAGAAATTGTAAAAAAAATATTTACAACATTAATTTAGAAAAATGGAGAAAAACTCGGGTTCGTTCGAGGGACGTGGTAATCTAGACCAATTATCACGCGTTCACCCTCTCATCCAGGCCGCGGGTCTCCTACTGCAGCAAAATTCCCACCTCATCGCTAATAACCAACCGTTAAAACCAGAAACATTCACTTCGATTAACGAACAGGTCCAAAGCGCGCTCGAAACATCAAAAACAACAGCTAAAGCTTACATTAGCAATCCAAATTCGTTCCAGGATCCATTAATTTTGTGCGCGGCATTAAATATTTTGCTACAGACGCAGACTGAGCAGCTAAACAAGGCAAAAGAATCATTAGAAGAAGCCAAAGGCGAGAACCGTGCACTCAACGAGAAAAATAACGCTCTCGAAGCTAACGTTTCCGACTTAATGCAGCAGCTTAACAGCTTAAAGGGAACTCCATCGCTCGAAAGACAACTAAACGACACAAAACAAGACCTACAGGATACAAAAACCGCCATCAAGATGCAACAGACAAAATATCAGAATGAAATTGAGCAATTGAAGCAAAAGATCCAGGAAGGCAAGACCAAGTACGAGGAATCGGAGGCGCAAATTTCCAAGATGCAACAAGAAGAAAACAAGACAAAACGTGAAGTTCTTAAAAATTTCCAAGCAATTGCTGACGCTTTCGACGTCCCTGTTACTCAGGATGGCAACGCGATGGTCTCTTCCATAAAACAAAGGCTTCTTCTTGAACCAACGGAAGAAAATATTGTTGACGCGATTTTGACTCAAATTCGCACAGTTTCGCAGAAATACAACCAGTTACTCGCTAAATTCAACGTTGGCGCTAACTCCGAGAACGTTCAGGCTGAAATTATCAAAGTTGTTGAAAATTCTCACTCTAGAGCAATTTTGACACAGCTCAGACAAGATTATGATATTGATCCATCGATTACTGATGTCGTTGATGCAGTTCATTCAATCCAATCTTGCCCAGCAACAATTGTTGCCGATATTGTTCAAGAATTCAATCTTCCAGAGGATACAACACCAGAAAACATCGTCGACGTCTTGAGAGAGCACTTCGCAGGCTCGTTCCATGAAGAGGAAGAGATTTCTCCGGAACATCAAGCCCTTAGACAGGAGAATGAGCAGCTCAAGCAGAAACAAAAGATCCAGGAAATGCTCTTGTCAATAATTGCAACAGAACCAGTCGTTTATGAACAATTCGATGATAATCAAGTCAGCGAACGCGAGCTTCAAATCGAGCAAGAGGCCGCGGAAAACCTTCAGCACATCTCGAACATCGCATCAGACCTCGATTCTGCTCAGAAAGAGCTTCAGAATTACGAAAAGATTCTCCAAGAGAACCAAAAGAAGCTCGAAGAGCTCCAGAGAACAAAGGACGAGCAGATTGCTGCCGCCAAGCGCGAAATCCGTAACCAATACAAGGCTAGAGTCGAAAAGCTCGAAGGCATTGTTAATGCGTTAACACCAAACGAGCAGATCATCGAACAATTGAAGCGCAAAGCGAAGACACTCGTCAAGGAGAGAGACACACTCACACAAAAGGCCGCTGAATACGAACAAACGATCGAAGATTTGACATCATCCAAGGAAGACCTCAACAAACAGCTCAATGAGCAATTGGAGGCCAACGAGAATCTCAGGGGCGAGAACAACAAGCTCCAGCAGACACTCGCAGTCACTCAGCAGCTCGTAATCGCGGCTGGCGAGAAATCAGAAGCCAACGACAAGTACCAGAACGTCATCGCTGAGCTTTCCAACAACAACCAGCAGACAACAGAGGAGCTCGCTGAACACGCACAGCAGCGCAACGCTTTATTCGCTCTTGTCCACAAGCAGCAGCAGCTCATTGTCGCTCTTGAAGAAAGCTTGCAGCGCAAGATCCTCAAGCAGCAGGAGCACAACCCAGAAGAAGAAGACGCCATCAGAAACAGAGACATCACAGTCGAGGACGTCGAAGATGACAGCATCTCCACAGCTCTCAGCGAAGTCCCACTCACAGGCAGAGAAGACGATCTCCACGACTTGGAGCAGATAATGAAGAGCGACGAGAAGCCAAAGGAGAGAGACCTCAGGGCAATGATCTTGATGCTCACTAAGCTCAACGAGGACAGCGCAACAATCGAGAAGATGAAGGAGGAGGCAAAGGACTTCTCTGACAAGAAGGAGATAATCAAGAAGCTCCAGCAGATGCTCCACCAGCAGCTTATGTTCATCGAAAGAATCCTTCAGTCCGGAGACAATAGCGTCCCAGAAGACATGAGACAGTCAATGACAGAGAACGTCGCAAGGATCCACGACTACCTTTCATCAGAAGGCGCCGCATTCGCTGAAGAGCAGTCTCTCTTCGACTTGCTCGGACTCAAGGCAGACCCACTCGAGCTCAAGGAAGGCATCGAGAAACTCTTTAGCGAGTACGAAGAGATTGAGTCAGACGACGGAATCAAGCTCCTCGTCTTGCTCCGCCAGGCAATCACAGCCAGCTTGGTCCTCAAGAGACTTGCAACAGAGGCAACAAAGCAGTGCCAGAGAAACGCAAACGAGCTCAAGCTTCTCAAGGCTGACATGGAGAACTTCAGACAGGACGTCATGAAGCGCGCAGAGAGCAAGGAAAGTGAGGCAGAGCTTGTCTTCAAGGAAGTCACAGAGAAGCGTGAAGAACTCGAGAGAAAGCAGAAGGGCATCCAGAACATCTTGAGATCGAACATCACAAACCCAGACGCTTTGTCTGCCATCGACCAGTGCATCGAGCAGCTTAACGAAGGCGCCGAATTCCAGCTCGACGAAGGCGAATACCAGAAGACAGTCGAGATGGAGTTAGTCGAGCACAGGAAGAAGCTCCAGGAGGCAACAGAGCAGCTCACTCAAACACAGACAGAACTCGACGAGCTCAGACAGACAACAACAAGAGAAATCGAGGAAGTCCACGCTGCTTCAGGCCAGCTCCAGGAAGAGGCACAGACAGTCATACAGACACAGGGTGAGGAACTCATGAAGCTCAGAGACGACTTGAAGGGCGCCAAGGAGCAGTTTGAGAAGATGAAGACAGAGTTTGCTTCTCTCAACACAGCCAACCAGGAACTCAAGGCACAGGCCGCCAACGAAAAGAAGCGCGCCGATGCTGCTGAGAAGGCCAAGGAGGAGGAAGTCAACAGGATCAAGGAGAAGGCAGCACAGAAAGTAGACAAGGTCATGAAGATTCTCGCACAGGAGCAGAAAGTCAGGATCGACAAACTCGCTGCAAGGATCAAGGCAGTACAGAGAGAGCTCAAGATGAGAGACGAAGAGATCCAGAAGCGCGACGACATCATCGCCCACCAGAACGAGTCCAACGAGAAGCTCTCGCAGAACTGCACACAGATCGAAGAAGAGATGCAGCAGACGAAGGAGGAGCACGAGCAAGTCTTGTCAGAACTTAGAAACCAGGTCAACTCTCTCCAGGACCAGAACAAGTCCCTCGAGCTCGAGAAGAAGGTCCTCCAGAACACAATCAAGACACAGGAAGACAAGGCAAAGCGTGACAAGCAGAACCAGGACAGCCAGAGCCAGTTGAGACAGTTCAAGCAGGAGGCTGAAACACAGAAGAAGATCGACGCAATCAACGACGAATACACGAACAAGAACAAGGAGTTCATCAGGCAGATCTACTCCACATTCCCAGAAAACGCCGACTTTACAAGGCCACTCAACAACGCTTCTGCAATCAAACTGCTCGAAGAAGTCTCAGAGAAGATGAAGTTGCTTCAGAGAGACGCAGACAAGACAGAGGACTTGGAGCGCCAGATCAAGGAAGTCAGAAATATCACAAACTGCCCGAAGGGAATGAGAACATCAGCCGCAATCGCTGACATCATGGAGACAGTCAAGGAGCAGAACGAGAAGATTTCTCAGCTCGAACAAGTCAAGTTGCAGCAGTCTCCATCCAAGGCACAGCAGCTTAACAACGAGTGGGAGGACTGGGCCAAGAGAATGCACAAGGTCATCGCATCAAATGTCGCCTTGCCACAGGATATGACTAAGCTCCGCACAGAACTCGAGACGGCCTTGTTCGCATCAACATCCGACAAGACATTGATGAGCAAGATGGAAATCCTCAGAGCACAGAAGAAGATCTTCTCAGCTAAGGCAGAAGCACTCCAGGACCAGCAACAGCAGCAGTCTCAGAAGTCATTCCTTTCAATCGTCTGCCTGTTGATGTTCACAAGAAGAGTCCAGAAGCTCGCTAAGACTTTGCCAGTTGAGTTGTCATACAAGCCACCGACAGATGAGGTCCA
Source organism: Trichomonas gallinae (assembly GCA_008369845.1). Taxonomy (NCBI): domain Eukaryota; phylum Parabasalia; order Trichomonadida; family Trichomonadidae; genus Trichomonas; species Trichomonas gallinae. Next base: position 82,157 of record MRSU01001922.1, read on the forward strand.
GCAGAAGCCAGAGAGCCCAATGAAGTCACAGAGCCCACGTAAGTCGCAGCCATCATCACCACGCAACAACAGCAAGTCCATCTCATCTGTATTTGGTGCCTCTGTTTTGAATTAAGAATATTTTTTTATATTTATTTGATTTTGAGAAATAATAAAAAACTATTTTTTTGGATCCATATCAATAATTTTTTCATCATTTCATCATCCAATTCTTTGTGAATATTAAATTTAATTCGAATATAGAAAACAAACCTTTGATAATATTTTAATCCAAATATTTCTCTTAACTTATCTATTTTTACGTCGATATCTTAAAAATCTTACATTAGTAATAATAATATTCGTTTGAAATTATAAATCATGCATAAGATATAGAATTATGCACACAAATATTATTAGTATGTAATGAGATATAATGTATTACTACACATAGATGTTTAATTAGTATGAATAATTAATTGTTTGAAACGGTTGCTTTTTCATGATGACTGAAATTCATATGATTTGGAGAAAATGAATGAAATGAAATTTCAAAAATATATAAATTCTATGATATTAAAATTTTAATGATACGTATATATTTAGTAACTAATATACTTATTATTACAAATATTAAAAAGACCCAAAATCGATTATTTTGTTGAAAAATTGAAGAAAGAAATCATGACGATACAGGAGGTTTGGTCTGACAAAATGCAAGCAAATAAAGATTCGATTATTTACACATTGGATCAATTTAACCTTGGTCCATTCAAAACGAACAGTTTTGGCACAGTTATCGTGTGCCAAGCAGTTAAAACAGGCGAATATTATTGCATTGCATTTATATTAAATTTATTTATCGACAGAAGATTTATACAAGATCCAAATCTATTTGCAGAGAAAATACGCATGCTAGCACAGATAAATCACCCGGCAATTAGGAAAGTTTGCGGTTTAATTTTTCCTGGAGAAAAGAATCGACTTCACCACGCTATAATTTTAGGAAATGATGGCGTCTGCGAACTTAAAAAGATATTTGACAAAAAATTCGAACACTTTAAAGAAATGGAATGGGATAATACAAGAAAATCAATAACGATTATTGGAATTGCAGCAGCTTTGAGATATTTACACACTCTAGGAATATACCATACAACACTAGCACCATGGCATATAAGTTTTAATCTAAAATTCGAACCAATTATTGATGGATTATATTGTACAGTGGCAGTTCCTCATAACCAACTGTATGTTGAGACTGCCTGCTACGAAAACTATATTCCTAGAGAGGATGTTTCGGAAAAATTTGATATATATTCATTTGGTGCTCTTGCGTTTCAAATATTAACAGGACAACAATACAAAGTTAAAGCATTTCCCATAAAATTCCCGAATGACTGGGCTCTTTTGATTTTGAAGTGTTTATCTAAAAATCCAAATGAAAGACCAACAATTGATGAGCTTTGCCGCCAAATAGATAATGGTCTACTCATTGAAGGCGATTCTAGAGCAATTGCAGACTATAAACAAAGAGTTAAATTAATTCCAACAGATTCTCCACCAGTTGCAGCTCCAAAAACAGAAGAAAAATTAGACCCTAACAATCCAACAGAGCTTTATAACTACGCCATGCAACTTGACAAAACTCCAACAGATAATCCCGCAAAACGCGACCAAAAGTGCTCTTCTCTGCTCCTAAGAGCAGCACAATGCGGAAATACAGACGCACAGTTCGCAATCGCAGCAAGATTCCTTGAAGGCAAAGGAATTTTAAGGAGCCCACATCACGCGGAAAGATTTTTCACTCAGGCGGCTGAAGGCGGCAACACACTGGCGATGAGTGCATTAGCAAGAATAAGGGCAGCAGCAGGTCGAAGCAAAGAGTGCATAGAATTGTTGACGATGGCAGGCGAGAAAGATTTAGAAGCAAGAGTAGATCTGGCTGAATATTTAATGCTCACTGATCCACAAAAAGCAATAGAACTACTTAAAAGCACTGATACGCCTCGTGCTAAACTAATTCTCGCGAAAATGGCCTACAATGACATGATAAGCGAGCACGAGGATGGCCTGGCAATGCTAAAGATCTGCGCTGAAGACGGAAACTCAGACGCACAATTCGAATATGCATTAGCTTTGGCAGACTCGAAAAGATTCGCAGAAGCGTCAACATATCTCAAGCTTGCTGCAAGCGCCGGCCACGCAGGTGCCATTTACAAACTGGCGAAGCTGGAGGGCAACCAGAGAGCCATTGTGGAAGCTGCTGAACTCGGCTGCGTTGAAGCTATGCTCGATGTTGCTGAGACTGCGAAAACGATCGAAGACAAGTCAAGATATCTAAGGTGCGCCGCTGTCAGAGGCTCGCCGATCGCTAAGTACAAGTTCGGAAAGATGATGTATGACGGTGTCATTTCGAGGAACATGAAGGATGGAGTGACACTCATGAAGGCGGCCGCAGACGACGGAATAATTGATGCTGCAAAAGAAGTCGCGAATGCTTACAGAAACGGCTTAGGCGTTCCTCAAAATATCCAACTTGCAGAAGTTTACGAGAAAATGGTTAACAATACAACAGAACCAAGCAATAGCGACACTGAACAGGAATAGACAACTTTTTTTTTGTATTTTATAGATTAAAAATATTATTTTGTTTGTTTTCTATATATTGTAGAATAGATTTTGTTTATTTATTGTAATTTAATAGATTAATACTACAATTTTGTTTTGTTATATGTATATGTTAAATCTGATATTTAATACATTTATTATATGTTTTTGACGAATCTTTGCTTTTTGGTATTAAGATAGAATGTAGTTAAGTAGCATATGCTGCCAGTTAACTTAAATTTAATACATCAAATTTGTTTTAAAAACGCATTGTATAATATCAATTATTTCATATTATACTATATATTGTATAAGTCATGTAGCTTCAGTATTATTCATGAATAACGTAAATCATATATTTTTATTTTAAATTGAACAAAAAACGAAAGAAATAGTAATGAACTGTTAATATTGTCTTTTGCAAGTAGGTAATGCAAACTAATGGCATGAATTACGTGAAAGTAATTTTTATCATGGAAAATTATTGCTTTAAAATTGAAATATTTTCAAGCTGTGAACTTACCTTAGCTAAATATTATCAAATTAAGATGTTTTGGCTCTTAAAAATCAATTTTATAAAATAAATTTGAAAATTTGTTAAATAACAGTAATTTGATTATTAGAGACTGCAAATCGTAAAGGAAAACCGTTAATCGACTAATTCCATTATTCATAAAACCGAGCTGACCAAATATGAAATATGAATGAAATCAAAAACAATCATAAATCACGAATCGGGTCAAATTACCCCTCTTTCTACCCGATCTGACCCCATTACTTAACTCTTGATCGAGCTGAGTTGAACATTCATTCTTAGTTGGTCACGTGAATAATTGGTAATGAAAAATAACCGATTTTATGTAAATTATTTAAAACTTTGTATATATAATTTTTACATATAGAACATTCATTTACCAAAGTTTTTGAGAGAAAAATTTTAATTTTCTAAAAACCTCAAAATTATATTAACGATAAAAGAATGAATGTAAAATGAATTTTATTCAGTGTTTTTTGTTGAGAGGATATTATTTTTTGAAAGGAAAAGTGACGGTTTTATGGTTATCAATTTTGAGGAGAAATAATCATTTCACTTTACGAAAAAATGTTCGCTATGGAGCATCCTTCCTACCTTAAGTCTGGCCTTCCAGGCTTCTTGACACAGCACGCTGTCGAGATCCACGTCACAAAGCACCACCAGGCTTACATCGACACAGCTAACAAACTCATCGTCGGATCCGGCCTCGAGGGAAAGTCCATTGAGGAAGTCATCCAAAAGGCAACAGGCCCACTCTTCAACAACGTTGCCCAGCACTTCAACCACTCCTTCTTCTGGAAGTGCCTTACACCAGAGAAGGTCCAGATGCCAGCTAAGGTTGCTGACGTTCTCGCCCACAACTTCGAGTCCGTTGACAAGTTCAAGGAGACATTCACATCAAAGGCCTCCACAGTCTTTGGCTCTGGCTGGTGCTACCTCTACAAGAACAAGGATGGCAAATGCGAGATCGGCCAGTACTCCAACGCTGCTAACCCAGTCAAGGACGGCCACGCACCACTCCTCACAGTCGACACATGGGAGCACGCCTGGTACATCGACTACGAGAACCGTAAGGCTGAATACTTCAAGAACTTCTGGGATCACGTTAACTGGAACTTCGTTGAGGAGAACATGCAGAAGGCTGGCCTCTAAATAGCTCCAAATTGTCTTTAACTTTGTCAATTTAATTAAACTATTTTCATAGTTTTTTAACGTACCAAATCAACTCCATTCTTTTTTAACAAATGAGATGGCCCTTTTAATGTATTATTGCTAAAGAAAATCAAAATGAAATCCTTATTAAATCGAATAATTTCAATTTCGGTCGAAATATAGATAATCTCCTTGGCCAGGATCTGGGTTCGAATAATATGAAGGATTTGAAATATTTCGTATTTAAGGTTATAAGGGGGTAAATACTCCTGCTAAACTAGTAATTCTTCTTAACATAAAAATATGCAATGTATACCATGATAACATTTTGAATTACTCAATATCTCGTTATAAATCAAAGTTTTTTTAATTTCAAATCTGTATTTTGAGGGACTTAGAGAACAGACGATATTTCAACTGTTGAATAGCTTTCACCTATCTCATGATACGAAAAATTCTAGAAAATCTCTGTTGTTTCGATTTTCGATGAATCATGTTTTCATCTGTACTCCACGTTTTACAGATTCAAAAGCTTACTGAGTTGTGTCTTCACAAAAGATATTGTCTTTGAAGCTGTAGCAGACACAACCAATCGCTTCTGATGTTCTTAAAATTGGCTAAATTAATTGTAAAATTGGCTAAATTAATTTAGCTCATAATTGTTAATGCATAACATTGGTAAAAGAATCAATGTACATTAATCAACATGAAATCGTGATTCACTCACCATAAGAATATCCGCATCAATAGTTATATACCTATTTATATCTTCAAGTTGTTCCGATCGGATCTTCTAATGTATTTAATGAATATTTGACATTTTACTTGTTTGTAAAATCATTTTTCTCGAGAATTTATCGGTCAACATCCGATTTTTCTTTGATAATTTGGATATATTTGATGTTCTAAACAAGAATACTTAAACATATTATTCCCCATCAAGCCAATAAAAAGTGACAGATTTTAATGCTCAAAGATATTGCAACAGTAGGAATTGTTGTCCCACGCCTTGATGTTGCGCGCTCCTACTTCGAACAGATCTATGGCGCTATGACAACAGAGCCTGTTGAGTCGAAACCAGGCGTAAAATCGTCAATTGCTTCTTTCAGGAATACAAAGATTGAGATTATGGAGCCAATTGATAAGAATGGGCCAACATCTCAGGCAGAGCTCCTTCGCTATCATCCCCTTGGAGCTATTCATCACATTGGCTTCTCAACCGATTCTATTGATAAGACATTAGAATCATTTTACGTTGTTGGAGTTAATCCTCTCGGAAAGGCAAGCCAGCACCCAGCTTTAGGAAAGAAGTCTGTCCAGCTTGATCCTTATTACACACAAGAAATCCGTACCGAGCTCGTTGAAGAGTAAGGATATCATGTAAAATGTCTGTCCAACGTACAAGCATATTTCGTTTTCATTTCTTTTATTATATTTTTTATGTTTATTATTTGCATTCTTTCTTTTGAACAAGCTTGTTGATCGCACTAAATTCGTTGGAGCTTCATTGATTTCTTTTCATATCAAAAAAAAAAAAAAAAAATAAATAAATTGAATAGGTAATGAAACTTTGATGCTGCTAATAAATTTGACTCAAACTAATATGTAAAAACATATATATCCTAGAGTGTCTATATATTTGATATCTAATCACGAGCACTGGAGAATTGATAAAATATCAATTTAAACAATAGTATCAACTATTTGGCACATATAATTGAGAATTTTGCATTGATTGTTATATTTAATTGAGTTATTCATGAAATTCCATAATATTATGGAATGAACTACTTTATAAGCAACTAAATTATATAATACAAGGATAAGAATTATATTGAATAACCAGTCTTCCGTTTTCATTGTGAAATGTTTTTGATATATTCTTATTATAACATATTTTCGCAAAATGTTCAGACGGTTGGAAAAATAAAGTCATTAGAAAGCCGTAAGACGAACGTAATTGATTCAAATTTTAATCTCACCAAAATTTCTAAAAAGATCATGACACTTTTCGCTCAAAAAAATAATAATGGTTTCAGGATGTATTTACATTTTATGCAGTTTGAGTTTCGAAAAAGTGTCAAATATTTTACAAAAATTTCGAAATTTTGTAAAAAGCATGGAATAATTATATACAGCATATGAAATATCAACAGAAATTTGAGAGGGCAGAAAACTATGAGATAAATAAAAAATGCCTCAAATCATTTTAAAAGCATTATTAGACAGATTTTATAAAAATTGAGAAACCATCATTGTATGGATTATATATTTATTTGAGAGAGATAAAATTTGACAACGGAATTTTGATAGAAAAAAGTGGTTTTTTATAAATTAAATTTTCATGCTTTGGTCGCTGCTTTGCCTGACTTCCAGCAAGTGGGTGTTAAACCAGACAATATTGCCCAGTGTTGACAATTTCGGAATCTTCGGCAGATCTGTTGGCGTAAACGAAGATAGAGTAATTGTTGGAGCATCATGGGAAACAGTTGGCTCTGACGATCGTATTGGATGCATTTATGTATTTGAGTGGGATGCGAATCTCAACAAATACGTAGAAGCCCAGAAATTAACACCATACAGTCCATCAGACAAAAGTGTTATTTTAAATAACACAGGATCAACAGTTAAGATTTCTAAAGACGGAAAGAGAATTGTGGCTGGTGCCCCATACTCCACTGTTAAGGGACACCCAGAAGTCGGTGCGGTTGTTGTTTTCGATTACGATGAAGATAAAAGGCGCTATGTTCAGACAAAAATCATCATTCCAGTCGAAAATCCAACAGAAGCAGATGATTACCAAGGCTTTGGACGTTCGCTTACTATTACATCAGACGGTAAAACCATCGCATCTGGCTATTACAACAAGCCAAAGGTAGTTAAATACGTAGATGACCGTGGTGCAGTCTTTGTCGCTACAGAAACAACATCTGGATGGACGACGCCTCCATATCGTATTGATCCACCAGTAACAGACGGAAAGCGCTTCAAGTTTGGCAGTGATCTTCAATTTGTCGATAACTCTCATTTAATCATCGCAGTTGAACTCTTTGATACATATTTCGGTCTTGGCTCATGCTATTACACGCGCGAAAGCGGCAACACGTGGACATTGAAGCAGAAAATCCTTCCTGATGGTATCGAAGATGGACACTACCAGTCAAATACAATCGAATCATACGGCAATAAGATCGGAATGCCAGATCAGAACACATTCACCGCTTTGGTTACATATACAAAGGATTTAGATCCAAATGGAGCTTTCTTCATCATTTCATACAGCAATGGCAAGTGGAACACACACGATTACCAAGCTCTTCCTTTCCCGCCGGGAGTCAAGCTCTCTGGCATCTTATTCTGCGGAGAATCTACATTCATGACACATGCTTCGAACATTACAGATGCTAGAGATCCATCAAAGGATCCAACAGACGCAGTTTTAATCTTCCGTCGTAATGCTCAAGGCAAGTTTGAGCTTTCTGCCACGGAAACATTATATCCAGAGCCTAACCCACCAGATCATCTCAACTTTGCCTCAGATTTTGCTTGGGGACATGATTGCAATTCTATTATTATCGGCGGCATGACTAAATATCCACACGACGACAAGCACCCAGAGTGGAATGATCGTCCATTGAACTATAGCCGTGCATATGTTTACAGAAATATTGAGGATCCAGATGAAAAGCCAGCTAACAAGGCAGCAATTATCATTGTTTCTCTTTTAGCTTGCTGCATCATTGTTGGTATAATTGGTGTTGTAGTTTATTGCGCAAGAAAGCATAAGGGAATGATCAAGATCGAATCCCGTTATGGCTCAAAGATTAACGACTTAGAGACATAATTTTATATAAAATTAGATTTTCATTCATTAATTCCAAAACTATTTTTGATAAATTAATTATCATTAAATTTTTAGTTTGTATTCATTTCTAAAGGCTATTGATCAGCTTATTTTCTTAGGTAAAGTTGTCAATGAAAAAAGATTTTAATTTTTGAAAATTATCTCATTAAATAAATTAAATATGACAAATTTATAAAATATTCATCGAGTATATATTATATTATGAACGAAAATGAATGATTTTAAAATCAAAATTGAAAAATTTTATTTTTTATTAAAATCGAATTTTATTGAGTGGATCATGTTCTGGACTTAATAACTTCGTAGAATCGAAAAGATTTTAGATGTTAAATAGCACTTCCAAGGATAAGAAGCCTCTTGTTTTAGCATTTGGCTGGCTGGGAGCCCAAAACTATCACATGAACTCATTTCGTAAGATATATAATGGAGTGGGTCTAGAATACAAGTCAATGGTACAATCTTATTCATCAATTTTAAATATTCGCAGTGACAAAAAGAAATTCGAAGAAATGTACGAAGCTGCCAAAGACAGAGATCTTTTGTGCCATATTTTCTCATTAAATGGCGCTTCTTCTTTCGTTGATTCTTTGATGGAGCCAGATTGCATACATTTCCGTCCAGGAATCAATGTAAAAGGCATAGTTTGGGATTCCTCACCAGGAACATCACCTAAATATATTTACCATAAAGCTTTTGCAAAATCAATTTTTCCAAGATCGCCTGCATGCGCCAGCATTTTATCAGCAGCATTAGCACCACCATTTAAGTTATTTTTAGCCTTTTCAAAGAGTCATAACGAAGCCGCAAAACATAAAATTAATACAATCTACTCAAATCCATTTACATGTCCGCAACTGAGTTTATCATCAATACGTGATTACATCATCAGACACGAAGATATTGTAAAATACGTTGAAAATGCTAAAAAAGCTGGTGCAGATATTGAAGCTAAGTATTGGACTGATTCTGATCATGTTATGCTTTATCATGACCACAAAGCTCAATATATTCAAATTTGTCAAGATTTTGCGAAAAAGATTTTTTCAAAGATAACCCAACAAAATCACGCTAATTAAAGTCATATCTCATCACTATATGGTGCATCTATTTATAGATGAATAGCAAATTAATCATTATTATTTTTTGTTAATTTTAATTTCATAAATATAATCTTTCAACACTTTGCATCTAATATTTTATAAATGTCTATATGATATTGGTCAGTTTGAATACAATAGATTGAATTATTTATCAAATTGAATCTAAATTTCATGTATTGTGAATGCTTAGCATGTCAAAATATATAGGAATTTATTGCAAAATACAAATGGTTTTATAATGAAAATCAAATCATGGGCAAATATAATTATTTTTTCGAATTAACAACAAGCAATAACATCATTCTTTATTCATCATTTTTGATTCAAACAAAAAACAGTCACACGCACTATCAATCAACAGTTGAAATCATTTGCATTTCAAAAGTTTTATGTTTTGACAAAAACCGATTCGTCTTGACATTTAAATTATACAAATTTCTATTTAAAATGACAAACCGTCATGTAAAACTTCGTGTCAAAATTTTTTAAATGGTTATAAATAAATAGTATTTTACTGAAGAGACACATAATGAAATCAATGAAAATGACATTGCTGAGCATACTCGGTCTCTGATGATATATCTATACAAGATTGAACAAATTTCCTATATCGATATCTCAATATCTCGATGAAATCTTTCAAAAACAAAAGGATATGAACAGGAAGCTGAATAAATTATCAGGTACTCCAAAAACGAAAATTCTAACAACAAATAAATTTAATCGTAAATCCATCAAAAATAAGACTTTCGACACACATTTCTTTCGTATCTATCGTCTAATTTAACTGTTTTTATGATCGGAATCACCATGACATCTACAAGAAAAAAATAATTGAAATTATTCGAACATGATAAATAACTTGATGCCATTTCAAAAACGTTCAAATTTTTTACGGAAAAGAATTTGATATATGGATTTTTATGCAACGGAAGCAAATTTTTCATCATCAAAATTATCTTCCAAGACAAACTTTAGTTTCCATTCAAACAGTACAATTACAATTGAAAAATAAGTTTTTACAATAACTCTAAAGTTCTCAAGACGGTTTTCATTTGTTCGATATTTATTTTTTATTCGAAAACGCGAATATGATCACTAAAGCTTGAACAGCATCATAATATAAGCTTTTCAGGGATTAGTTGTGTTCTCGGGAAAATTTTTTGACTCGCGAAAATTAAAATATAGGATATATATTTTATATAGATATGATTAAAGATGTCATGAAGAACATTTATTCATCGAAATAACTTGATCATTATTATAATGTTATCTCTCCATTTTAACAAAACCTCAGGAATTTTCCTGATGCTTTGTGTTTACTCAATCTTCTTGTGCATGAACATATCAGAACAAACACCTTTTTATGAGCTTACCCCAAAAGAATATTTAAATATAATTGGATATCATACAATGATAGTCGCTAACAGAATATTTATGCCATCAAACGAAATAAAAATCAGTGAAACTCATCCTATTACGCGAAAAGATCTAGAAATTCCACAATATACTGAATCTGTATTTATTAAACACAATGACAACCCAGGATATATGCCAAGGAAATACGAATTTTCAGGAACGTGTTATTTTGTGCTGCATGATGTTGTTTGCACTACAGAGATTGTCATTATTAAAGAAAACGGCTACCATTTGTTTAAAAGAGCCTGTCATCCACGCTACTGGGGTATTGGACTCCCATATCATACACCAGTAGTCAATTGTCCAATATTTGAAAAAGTTATTTGCATTGGACATCAACACAGCAGCGATTGGGGCCATTGGAGCATTGAAGTTTTGCCTGGCCTCATAGCTCTACCCGAATCGGTTTTAGAAGATGCGATAATCGCGCTTCCTAGAAAAGATCCTGCAGTTGTTTATACTCTTAGCGATTTCGGCATTGATCACTGTAAGGTATATGCAGAGGATAACGGTAGATTCAAGGCAAATACACTCATTACTATTAATTCCATTTGGTGCGGAGATCTCAACAGATTATTAATATTAAACATGAGACAAGTAATAAAGAAAAGATTTAAGCTTGACGAGATCAAGCCTTACAGATACATCATAGCCAACAGGCAAATGAAGACCAGATGCATAAAGAATTTTGATGAATTATTCCGAGCAGTTTCTTCAGCGTTTCCAAAGTATACGTTTGAAAAATTCATCTTATATACAACCTTTGAAGAGCAGGTAAAGTATTTTAACACTTTCAAGCTTTTCTTCGGAGTCCACGGATCGCACATGGCGAATATCTTATATACGCAGCCAGGCACAGCCTTCGTTGAGCTCCAGATGGAGAGGTGGCTGCTTTCATTCATCACGATGGCAACGATGACTGGAAAAATTCATGTTACTGGAAGAGATAATTCATTCTCGTTCACAGAACCAGTTCCACAAATGATAAATATAGATTACTCACTGAAACTCATCGGAAAGGGCATAGAATTGCTCGAGAAACACTAATTTTGTTGTTTATTAAAAATATTTTTTTTCATATGTTGTTCTGAATGTATTGCGTTTTGAGTTCATTGTTATCAATTGCACATCCAATGTTGTAAGAACGGATTCTGATACATTTGAAACTTTATCGATGCTGTCGTTGTAATTTTGAAGTATTTCGTGTGTTCTATCATCATATATGGCGCATTTGAATTCATAATTTTTGTTTTTTAAAAAATCGCATCCTTAAGTACAATGAGTCGTGTAAAATTCGATTTCTCAATTGCCTTTATTAGTTCTGGTGTATTCACCCTAGAACTGTGCAAGAATTCCCGTCTTCAAAAACATGACATTAGCTGATGATATATTATTGTGATTATTGAATATAGTGCGAGGATTGTAGTGTATGTGCCCCAATCAAATATACAAGGAGTTGGATATCCTATTGTTGGCATGTATAATTGCTTTAGGGAAGGACCCGATCTTTGAATGGTCTTCTTATTAATAGAATTAGCAGCCTGTTTGAATGGTGGAACTTGGTTAATAGCAAGTCGTTCATCATCATAAGGTTCCATAAAAAGATATTTTGGCAATTGCATCCCTACAACTAACTGTTTTAAATGTTAATTTGTAAATGTAATATTTATATTAAAGTTATATATCATATATTCATTATTATATTGTTTCATTTTGAAGAAAAAAAGAATGAAAACATCGTATTAGAGCTATATATTTATACAGTAGTATATACACAGCATAATGATTCTATAATTAAGATAGATTCAAAATGTATTTGAAAAGAGAAAATGAGAAGTATATATATGACATGTAAAGTCAAAAGACAGATTTTGTCAGAATTATTTGTCAGAAAATTTGAGGGCAGAATAATCCACACTCAGGGATAGATATGAGTGGGAAGAAGCGTGTTTACTATTTATACGACGACGAGGTCGGCGACTACTTGTACTCCCCCACGCATCCAATGAAGCCGCACAGGATAAGAATGGCTCACAACCTGATTTTGGCCTATAAACTTTTCCCGCAGATGCACGTAATTAAACCACGTAGAGCAACAGCAACAGACATGACGCGCTTTCACACAGACGAGTATATCCAATTCCTTCAAATGGTTTCACCACAAAATACGAAAACAATATCAGGAGTCATGGAAAAATTCAACGTAGGAGAAGATTCCCCTGTTTTCGCAGGACTCTTTGAGTTCTGCTCTATCTCAGCAGGTGGTTCTATCCACGGAGCTGAAATTCTGAACGAAAAGAAAGCTGATATTGCAATAAATTGGGCAGGAGGCCTCCACCACGCCAAAAAATCCGAGGCAAGTGGTTTCTGCTATGTGGCGGACTGTGTGCTCGGCCTTCTCAAGCTTTTAGAGCGTTATCAGAGAGTTATGTATATTGATATCGATATTCACCACGGTGATGGCGTCGAAGAAGCCTTCTACACAACAGATCGCTGCCTGACTGTTTCCTTCCACAAATACGGAGAGTATTTCCCAGGAACTGGTGCAGTCACTGATATTGGCATCGGACGCGGAAAACATTACGCTATTAACGTTCCACTACGCGATGGTATAACAGATCAGGCCTTTGACGCTCTTTTCAAGGACGTAATTGGTCGGGCGATTGAATGGTATCGTCCTGAAGCCATTTTGCTTCAATGCGGTGCAGACAGCCTCAGAGGTGACAGACTTGGCTCTTTTAACCTTACAATTCGCGGTCACGGCGAATGTGTCAGATATGTTAAATCTTTTGGCATTCCACTGCTGGTTACTGGCGGTGGTGGTTACACTGTCCGCAATGTTGCTAGGTGCTGGGCTTATGAAACTGCTGTCCTCCTTGATCAAGAAATTGAAGATGATTTGCCTTACAACGACTATTTAGGATACTATGGACCTGATTACAAGCTTCATCTGCAGCCTTCCAATATGGATAACATGAATACACAGGAATATCTGCAAGATATTACACAGCAGATATTCGATAGCATAAAAGAAGCTCCTCCAACTCCATGTGTTGGCCTTGCAGGTGATGATCCATGTGCCCTTCTTCAGGACTCTGATACAACCGACTCAGACTACGATGTCGATTACACAGATGACGATGAAGACGAAGAAGAAGCAGAAGCCTCCCAGTCAAACTAAAATATTGTTAATTTGTTCCAGATTTATATAAACATCAATAGATCTTTTGTTTTCAATTTGAATCATTTTTAAAAGCTAAAATCTTCCAAAAAAATATTGATGCAATTCCCGCAAAGTTTTTCTAAATTCTTTGGAACAATGACAAACGAACGACAACTTAGTATATTGATGGAAGGATATTCTTGACTTTAAAATATTAGTGTTGATCGATTAAATCTATGAAACTCTATATTTACTAAACAATTATTACAAACAAATACCAATAATTATGGATAAGAGCAATTTTTTTCTTCTTCGTTGGTGAATTATTTGATCTTCATTATTGTCACTGCTTAACTCATTACCACTCAGTTGTTTTTATTGAGCTTTAGTTTCTTCATTCATGTTATTTGTTCCATTTTCAGCTTTACTCTTTTCAACATTCTTTTCTACATCCTTGTTTTCAACTTCTTTACAATCATTCTTTTCATCATAATTATCATTTTTCTCATCATTGTTTGCCTCAACATTATTTTCAGCTTTAGTTTGTTCATTATTAACTTCTTCATTTTTGTTTTCTTCATTATTGTCATTTTCTGCTTTGTTTTCTTCATAGGTTGGTCTTGGTGCAGGAGTGAAAGGCCTGGCGTAGAAAGCTATGTAAGCTGAAGCTGATGGTGAACTTGGTGGAGTTGTGTTGGTGCATGAGTTGTCGTTGAAGTTAAACCACTTCTCACCCCTCTTTCCTACAGCAGTGTAGTGGCCGAACGACAAAGTTCCTGAGTGATTCGAAATTGATCTTAATTCGAAAATGTTTTCGCCGTAGTCATCTGTGAGACTCAACGTCAGAGGAATCTGTATTGGCGTGTTGTCTCTGTGCGATCTTCTTCCTGAGCCAATAAATCTTTTAATTTGGAATGCGACAATATCAGGGAGCCTTTTGAACTTGCAGACTTTTGTTGCACATGATGACTCTTTGCATTTATCGCATTTCCACTGGTTTCTCTCGTCAAGATGGGATTTAGATGTAAATCCTGAAATTAAATCCTCCAAAGTGTTGATATCTGACTCTCTTGCCTTGGTTCTTATGTCTGAGATGCCTTTCTCGTCATCAACGTGAACTGTGATCTTATCAAATTCTTGAATTTCTTTGTATTCAGGAGTTCTGTCATCTAAATGCATAGACTTGCGCACATCTTCACGTCGTCTCGGATACCACATCTTTTGGACAAATTCCCAAACTTGGTCAAGAATTTCATCTTTTGTCGAATCTGGACGAATTGGGAGCAAAATTGGTAAGCAAATATTAGCATTTTCTGGTCCAACAAGTTTTGCTATGATTCTTTTTCCATCAACTTGTTCTGTTTCGTAAGCAAGATGATCAATTGCATCTTCATCGAGTTGTTCGACAACTTTTGATCCTGATCTCGATCTTGCAATGAGGACAACATTTGTATCTAGTGGAACTTTTGCAACTCTTATCATTGGTTTTTCAATATCTGAAGGAATGAAAGTTATGCGTCTGCAAGTAGATATTGGTAATGAGACAGTCGTAAATGGCTCAATAACAGAAGAAATTTCGCCACAATTCGCGCATTTTGTTTTTGATTCGAAAGAGCCATAAAACATTCGTTCAAAAACGCCGCCTTTCTTGGCTTCATCATGCATTCCATCTATTAAGAATGAAAACAACTCCTGAGAATCTTGTTGTCCATAAGATGAGAATAAAGAATTAACTTTTGCGATTGCGCGCTTAATCATTCCTGGCTCTGGTCTGCCTGCAGCATAACCAGCGACAAAATTCGCGAATGCTGATGATAAGATAGGTTTTTCACATTCTGAAATAATTTCTGGCAAACATGCAATAAATTTTGGAAGACTAAGCACACATTGCAATGCTGAGTTCATGTAGCATGTATTTCCGATGTTATTTAAGCCGTGCGGTTTTACATCTGCATAAGTAAAAACATCAGCAGCAAGATTTGTTGTTTCTTGTGCAGATGGCTGCGCAGCTGCAACCTTTTGCTTAGATTTTGAAGATTTAAGTAATCTTTTAGCTCTTTTGCCGAGTTTTTGTTTAGAAGATTTTTCGCTTTCTAAAGGAGGAGGTGCAGCAGCATTGTTTGACATTGTAGCTTGTAAAGCAACATTTCCTGATGCCGATCCTGTATTCGGCACAACTGCAACTCTTGTTAATCCTCCTAAAGTTAAGCCCAAAGTTTCTTTGACTTCTAGAGGCTCTGATGAGCTGCTTGCTGCTAAAGCGAGTGATAAATTGCGTGGTATATTCATAGAACTGACTACTTTCGCCATGAATGTTTCAACTTTCGTATTTCGACTAATTTCGAATTGTGTCTTTGCTGATTTGTATTCTACAGTGAGTTGTAATTTGCTGAGTTCTGGTGAACCATCTGGTAATATTGCAATTCTTATTTCTGGTCCTCCTCCGAATTTATTTAAAATATAATCCCAAACTTCGTAAGAAACAACTTCAAAGTCTTGGCCAAGCTTCAAATCCTTCTTTAGCTTCCCTTGTTTTATCATTGCTTTATTATTTACTTGGGGCATCTCTTGGCCATCTTCTCTTTCTTGAATTTGGTTGATAAACTTCGCTGGAACAATGAATCCATCAGTCAGAGGCTTAATAGGATTCTTTTCCATCTCAATTTTAAGGTTTTCATATTCACTCATTTTTTAATATTTTGACTAATCAGGGTCTGGTAAAATTATGCAGGGGGATTTTATAAAATCACCAGCATTTTTCTCATTATGATATTATTAATTACAATTCTAGAATATATCTAATTGGAATAGTCCTCTTTATTTTAATAAATCATTAATATATGTTTACCAACTTTGTTTTATAAAATCGCCAACAAACTTGTTTAAAGTGCAAAAACTTACATGCAAATCTCAACAAATATCATCTAAAATAATAACGATATTTCCTTCTTTGAATGTTAATTTCCAAATATGTTGATGTTCGTGATAAAAATAGGAAAAAAAAAGAATACAGAATTTGAAGAAAAATATTTAAAATAATAAATAAAAAAGAAAATTCCATGAACAATATTTTGTTTGTATGTTTCTTCTCATTTACTTCAGTTGCTGCTGAAGCTTTCTCCACTTCCACTGTCGATGCTCTCACTGGAGGACTTCCTCTTGTGCTTGTGCTGAACTGCGTCCTTAGCTGCTGCCTGTGCTGGAGCTTGGGCGGCTGGTGCAGCTGCTGGTGGTGGAGTCTGCTCACCTGGCTTGATCTCTGTTGTGCCATCGATGTAGTTTGTGGCGAAGACCTTGAGCATGAAGTGGTGTTCTTTGTCGCATTTGTTTCTGACAGGGAAGATTGTCCATGGATAATCGACTTGGTCTGCTGCGACGTTGAACTCGAATGACTCGACGAGAGCTGAAGGAGCGATTGGTTCTGAGTAGTATGTCATACCCTTGAGGATCTTCTTGACTTGCTGGCCCTTGTTGTAGACAGCGTAAAGCCAGAATGGGCAGGATGGGCCAACCTTTTCGATCATGACTTTGACTGTGCAAGCGGACCTGAACTTGAATGTGTACTGTGTGACGTTTTCAGCGCCCGGAGCCTTAGTGACTGGCTTAGCACCATCCATTGGTCCTGGCTCGAACTTGCCCATGAAATCGGCTGAGTGCCAGTTCTTGAGACGCAATGTGACGTAAACTGTAGAGTAGTTCTGGCAGAAGTCCTTGAACGAGATCCAGAACATACCATCATCGACATCTGTGTGTCCAAGCTGCTTGGCAATGTCTGGGTGCTTGTCCCAGAGAGGAGACTTGTCTGACCAGTCTCCGTTCCACTCGCTGTCGCCCCATGGGTTTCTGAGCTGAAGGAGCTGGAAGCCCTTGACTTCGACGACCTGGAGGATGGAATAAGCGTGGCCCTGGACGATGTTTGTCTTAGACTTTGTTGTATCTGAGCCTGGATGTGAGCCGCAGCAGAGATAATCCTTGTCCGCACGCCACTGGACCATGTTCTTCCAGAATGTGCCGTTGTTGATTCTCTCCTTCATTTCGAGTGAGTCGAGGTTGAACAATTCCGGCCAGCCACCAACCAATCTGTACAAAGCAAGATGGGAGTTGCCACCTTCGATAGCGGAATATGAGCCATTCTGCTTGGCGTAGGCCTTCTCGACGAGTGTGAACCACCAGCATGACTTGTCGTCATCTCTTGGCTTGACGAATCTCGCCTTTCCTGATCTTGTAGAGAATGGCAACTGTGTGTCGACGATAACGTGATGCCTCTTGCCCATAGAATAGAATGAGATGCAAGCACCACCGATTGTTGTAATCTTTGACTGCTCTTCGAAGATATCAATGACATCAGCAGGTGATGAGCAGATTGAAGCCATGGCGGAAACCAAGTAGCAGTCACCGAGAGCGCCCTGGCAAATCTCGTTTGCGTTAACTGTGCCTGTAACTGTTCCCTTGTATACATCTTCTGCGCGTTTGAATTCTGAGTTTGCGAGAAGGTTCTTGTTTTCTTCTGTAATGCTGGCCAATGGGTGGAACTTTGGATCTGCGTACTTGATGTTGCCTTGCATCATCTGCTGGACGAGTTTTCCGTATTCATCCAACTGCTTGACTGGCTTCTGGATGAAAGAAAGCAAATTCTTTGCACGAGCCTTTTCCTGCTTGCGGACGAATTCATCGTAGTCCATATCTTCCTTCTTCTCGAGGGCTTTATCGTTGACTTCGACTGCATCGATGAACTTCATGATGAGCTTCTTCTCTTCGTTGGAGAAATACTTCTGGTTGAGGAATGGGACTTCGATCTTGTGCTCGTCAACGAATCTCCTGGCCTTTTCGAGATCAGACAAGAACTGCATGGAAGCAGTAATGTAAAGCTGAGCCTTAAGAGCAGCTTCAAACTCGTTCTGATCCTTGAAAAGCTGGACACGAGACTTGTGGTAAGCCATGAATTTCTCGTAAGTCGATTCATCCTTTTCTACGACCAAATCATCGTCGACATCGCAACCAGAGATCTGGATGGCCTTGTTGACAGCGAATTCGATTGGCTTGAACTCCATGTGCTCGATTGAGTTGAGAGCCATAGAATCGACATTGTACATGAGTGTAAAAGCGAGGAAGAAAATGACAGCGAAGGAGGCTGAAGCTCCGAGAGAGCCGAGCTGGCGCCAGCTGTCGTTCAAGAAAGCCAACGTGATCATACCCCAAACGTAAGGGACGATGAATGCGAGAACTGTGAATGTCCTGACGAAGCCCATGTTGTAAAGAACACCGTTGAAAAGTCTGCGGACAGGAAGGAAGATATCAGTGAAAACGATAACGTTTGTTTCGCTGCCAGTGAGCACGAAACCGATGATGCCGACGTAAGATATGAGTGTGATGATAGCGCAAATGGCGGAAATGACGACGTAAACAGATCTTGTTTGATAAGCAATGCCAGCGATGTCGACAATGATGCAGATGATCATGAGGATGGATGC
Source organism: Trichomonas gallinae (assembly GCA_008369845.1). Taxonomy (NCBI): domain Eukaryota; phylum Parabasalia; order Trichomonadida; family Trichomonadidae; genus Trichomonas; species Trichomonas gallinae. The sequence continues at coordinate 101,451 of MRSU01001922.1, forward strand.
GATGATGGAGCCGACTGTGACTTTGTACTCATTCTTCTGAATAACGTGATATGCGATTGCAGAGAAGAAAATTGTTGAAGCAAGGAGGCCGACGATGAGGCAAAGGACATCGAGACCTTCGAAGATGATGTAGTAAACGGCAGCACCGATTGTAAGTAAAGCAGAAATGACGCAAACGATAACTGTTGGTCCGACATCGAATCTCCACTGCTTCTTTGATGTCCATCCGAGAGCGAATCCGTAGAGAGAAAGAACTAAGATGACAGCAGCGACAATAATTATTGGAATATCTTTCTTATATCCTGAAGCGCAAATGCCTGCAAGTGTCAAAATATAGAACACCAAGCAGCTAATAGCAGCCTTGTTGAAACACTGCTCGTGTAACCATGAGAAGCAGAATCCTAACCAAAGATAAACAGCTGTGAGGCAGAGGAAGATGATTAAACCGAGCTTTTTGATGGCTGAATCGAACAAGTATGGGAATGCGATCATGCAAACGGCATCAGCAACCAAACACAAGATATAGAACCAGAGCTGTAATGTTTGCAGTGACTTGAAGCCTCCTGGGCCCTTAAGGGAATAATCGTTACCAATGAAAACGAATGCCACCATGAGTGTGCCGAAGATATAATAGAAAACGAGGTAGAAAAGAAGCCTGAAGTCTCTCTGATCCTTGAAACCGTTGTACATGTAGAAGAAGACGCCACCAAGGATGATGCTAGCGACGAAAACGACTGTCATTGGAATCTTGCATTTGAAATTATCGCGTTTAACGGAGATAAGACCAGCAAGTGAGAAGCCCAACACAACGGAAAAGATCATGAGAAGAATATATCCTTCGCGCTGTGTGAAATCGCCGTGGAATGGAAGAATCTTCAAATCTTTGGTATCAAAGAGGATGACTTCGCATGCAGCAGCAACAACGAGCAAGATTAAGCAGACTAATGTCAAAACCGCCTCTTTTGTACGTGGTCTCTTGTATTCTGGATTCATTTTACCGATAAGCTCACGGCATGGTACTGAAATTCCTTCGAGCTTGGACTCATCGATCGACGAATGACCCATCTTCTTAGAAATGAAGAGGAGAACCCAGTTAACAAAGCGAACGATATAATACGTAGCAAGAAGAAGGAATAAGAAGCCATGGCCAATGAACCAGTAGTTGAATGAGAACGAGACGATGATGATTTTGATGATGTAGCCTGCGAAAAGCAAAGGTAAAGTTGAAGAATTATTCGTTACGTTCATTTGGGAGAGTAAAATTAGGAAATCAATGATGAATGAAGCGACACCAGTACCAAGTGATGCCTGGAATTGGTCCTTCTTCCACCAAAGGAAGATAAAAATGATATTGAAAACGATAGAAACCAAGAATGTGACAATGGCCCATCCATATGTCATGTAACCCTTGCCTTCGATCCAGTTATCGAACTGGTCGTCTTCAAGATCGTTGATAAACTGAGTCTTATGATCATCATCTTTGTAGACAGTCTTCAGTTTCATGTAGCTGAATTTACGGCGGCATCTTGAGATGGCAAACGCGTAGAAAAGCAGCGGTGGCCATAGATATAAGTAGCCTTCTGCCATCCAGCTACGGTTACGGAATGTTTCGACGCAAGCGATATATATACCTGCCAATATGATGAATGCGATAGAAAGTGGGTAACGAACGGCTGGAGAAAGTCTATATCCGTTTGCTTTGTAGTTCTGGAAGCCATAGAACAAAACAACTAAGCCTGGGAGGCCACCTGCGATGGATAGACCAAATGTAAGCGGCTTGAAGAGGATTGCTGTAAGGACACCCCAAGCAATAGATATAACAAACGGTAAACTAAAGAATATCCACCAGAGGAAGTTGACAAAGCCAACAGCTCCGGAACTTTTCTCCTTTCCCATGCGGTGCGCAATCTCATACTTCGCAATTAAGAATACGTGCCAACCGAAAATCTTGTGGACGAGGATTGTCCATATAATGAAGATAACAATGAGTGGTACGGCAAACGCCAAACCATATACTTTGTATTTTGACCAATCAAATGAAATTAGAATATGATCTGGATCAAGTTCAAAATCGGACATAAAAAATAAAAAAAAATTGATGTCAGGTTTTGTAAACATAACAAAAAGTTTTTTTGAAGCAGAACAAAACTTATCTGTATAACATATGCATTCTTTTTCACGCGAGAAAAATTGATGGCGGATAATTGAATACCACCTTTTTAAAGAAAAAAACAACACGTTTTTAAATTAATGGTTCATTCACAGTTTTGAGTCATAAAATTCATATCTATGCTGCATAATATATTATTCTAGCAAATCCCAAATTTTTACTAAAAAAAATAAATATATACGATCTTCAGCACTATTATATGATGTCTGCAAAGTTTGAAGCAATTTCTCAATTCCCAAGTTCCCTTTGAAAAAAACATGAACCTTTTTTAAAATAATAAAGATGCTCCATTGGTAATATTAATTACGATTTTCAAGTTAAAATTTTTTCTTGCAATCGTATTTTTGTTCATGAACTTATTGGTGGGGAAAAATGATGCCTTATCGTATAAATATGAATGCTGCATCAATGAAACAACAAAAAAATATGATGCACCTTATTTTCAGTGAATTTAAAAATTTGACTCCTTATAACATAAATATTCATATAATTTTAATAATTTTTATTTTTATTTCATATAAAATTTTTCACTTCACTTTGTTTTGATATGTTTGCCAGCAATTGATACCGGAACACTTTTACATGCATCAATCCTTTGCTTATACTTTTTATTCCTTGTGTATTATGTTTAATTTCAATTTTAAACCTTTTTCATGAAAAAATCAATGACATTTTTGTCTTTTTCTTTAGTTAAACGATTTTTACCACTATTTCGTTACTCTGTGTTATGAACACGTTAGAAATATACTAGCTAAATTGATTGTTATAATTTAACGCGATTTGGGTTTGCAAATGTCATAAATTTAGCCATTCCATATCAGTAGTAAACTAATCAATTATAAATATAAGTGAAATTATGTTCAAAATGTTTAAATCTCATATTTTCCGTTTATTGTTCATATATTTTTATTCATAAGATGAGATTGAAAGATAATAATGTGTGCTTTATCTTGAAATAGGATTAAAACACTTGACAATGATGCATATAAGCAATATAATTAAATGATCAAACTCTTTATTAATCCTTTTAACTGCATATTGATTGATTGATTTAAAGTATAACCTATATAGTGGGATATCAGATACCACTAACGTAATGGTCACTTATAATTTCATCAAAAATCTATGAATTTACAACAGCGCTTTATATATACTACAATAATGCATAAAAGTGTTTTCTTATATTTATAGCCTCGTAATCGCATTCAATTTACTATAAACAAATTTTGAAAAAATTTTATATTTAAAAGACAAGCTAGACTGAGGTCCTTCTTTGTATAAGTAGCATTGTATGATTATCTCATAAGATTTCAAGATCCATTGATTGAGATAATGCTGATTGTAGTAATGAACATCTAACTATAGGAAGGTATATTCATAATAAAAATGTAGCTATTTTCTTAAGATACAAAGTATTGAAATGTATTGTCTATGTTACGAATATAATCATATAACAATTATTGGAAAAGAGGGAAAGTGAGATTTCTTCTCAATGGCAGAAAAGTAGACTCTTTGCAACACCAACATAGAGAATGCTTCAAGCACTAATTAAGTATTAATTTTATATTAAAACAGCTAAACAGAAAATGTTTGAATATCTATGTATTTCGCACGAGGTGTAATACTTTAGAATAACAAAACAAAAACACAAACAAGTTCAGATTATCGATGAATCGAGGGCAAAGATATCAGATATTTCTTCGGGGAAGTCAAATGAGAAGATATCATCTGATACTTCATTCTTGACATTCACATTATTGAAATCTAATTCAACTGGGCTGATTGAATTAATTGGGATTGATGTAATATTTTGATCTGAAAATTGCTTCAAATGAGTATACCAACGATTCTTAACGTTATTATCACTCCTTCCATTAAAGTATTTTGCTATTTCCGCCCATTTTGGACCCATTGTTTGGTATAGGAGAATCAATTGGGTATCTTCATCGGCAGACCATGGCGCTTGGTTGATACCAGGTGAAAGATATGTCTTATATCTTTCTCTGCATTGTCTTGTAGTGCGTCCATGCATCGACTTTGCCACAGCAGACCAATTATTAGAACCAAAGATAGACACCAAGTGAATCAATTGCATGTCTTCTTCTTTAGTGAACTTCTTGCGTGACTTCGATCCCTTGTCATCACTCGTATCATGAGGAGCGTTATGTTTCATTGGTGAAAAAATATAAAATATGTGTAATTCAAAATTGGAGAATTTTGAGAAGTTTATGAAATAATACACATTCTCAAAAAGTGAGGAGCGTGCAAGAGATTCTGAGGAACATGTCACTATGCCGCTTTTCCTAGATCCGATTGGCAACAAATTTTTAGTTCCATAGTCTTTGTTTATGTATTATAAATAATATTTTTCCAATTTACGAATATTCTCAAATTGGTCAATTTTACGAATTTTTTACGAAATTTTGAAAGCTTTTAAACTAATGAATAAAAGCTTTGAATAAAAGTTTATTAAGACAATGATGTTGAGATTTTCTTTTCAAAATCAAAAACCTCTTTTTATATAAAAAGTCTTTTTATGCATATCAATGTATGCCAAATAATTCATTACACGTTTGAATTATTTTTCAAAGAAAGCTTATGAAAATTATCATGATAATTTCAGCAGATGATCAAATTATATCTTGATATATACGCTATATCGTTATAGCATGATAATTCTTGAACATCAGCTTGTTTTTTAGGGTCACTCCAAAATTCTGAATTTCTTGCGGCCAGGCACTAGCAAACAGGTCGGCATATGAATGTTGAAGTATCACATGTTGTAAATTGCATATGATTGCTGGCTAATTGGAAAATAATATCAATCATCAAACATTATCCAGAATTCAATCTATATTACTAGGTAAACTGTAGATGTTTTATTTTGAGTGAAAATATCATAATATTTTTGGTTATCTGCGAAAAAATAAAATAACTTATAAGTTCAAACAACATATAGTGGTATCAAATGCGTAGTACTGAATCATATTCTATGCATATTCTTTGTTTTATTATTAATAATATTAGATATTGCAATGGATTTGTGAGATTTCGAAATCAACATAAATAAAAACTATTATTTATCTAAAATTAAATACTAAAACATATAGTATAGCAAAATATATGCTTGATATTACAGATGCATAAGATTTTGATAAAAATAAGATAGAAAACAAAAATTTATTCGGCTGATACAATTGATTCTATAGTTGAATATAGAATATTAGCTCTTCTATTTAAATCTTCATTACTTGAGTCCAATAAATCAGAAACAAAATCATGAAAATCATCAGTAAGAATTTCTGCTTTAATCGGCTCATACTCTGGTATATCAGGCATCCTCCCAACAAGCTCTATAGTATATAGTATAATTTGGTATGAAGATGCTTCATCATCAGAATCTGCATTGTGAATAATATTTAATGAAACATTTGGATCAACCGATGCTATGAATAAATCTTTTGAACACTTTTGAATGTATACTCTCAGCATTTCTATTATTTTCACCTTGGTATCATATTGACAATATTCAAAAAGTTGAGCATTAATTGATCTTACTACATCTGCTACACCAAAAATATGTGCATTATCTATATCTTCCATTAGGAACTGTGTTATGAATTTTGCTGTTTTCTTTATGAAATTTTGAGGTGGAAGATACTCAAGATCGATCAAATAGCTTGTTATGATATGAAATATATTATTAAAGACAATGAATTCGTGTGTTTGTGGATTTGACGCAGTAATTCTCAATAATTTCATTGATTTGGTGCTTAGCTGGATATCTTTAGTTTCTAAAGCATGGACCAACGTTTGTATTATTTCTTCATTTGAGAAAATTTCGTTTGCTTCAGCAGAATGTTTTGCTAAAGAATTTATTGCATCAATTATGCATAATTTTACGTCCATCTCATCACTTGTATAAAGAGATGATAGTGGAGAGATGAATTTTGTGTAAAATTTTGGTGGATAATTGCCTTTTTGCAATGTTAAATATAAGAATGATGCAAATGTTGGTAAATAGTCAGCTTTCTTTAAAAATATGGATAAATTTTCATATATGCCATTTTTAATGGCTAAATCACGATAAATAATGTGTTTTTTGATTAATTGATTTAAAACTTGGAATGCGATATCAATAACTTCATCATTGTATATATTTTCGATTATATTTTTCATACATTCAAAGAAATGATCATATCTGCATGAGTTATAAACTTTGTATATAGATAGTGTTAAATTTAAGAATTGTAATGGTATAAATGCTAGCTGTGTGTTTTCAAGTAGAGACAATACTTTTTCTATATGATTTTGCTGTAATAATTTTGAAAATTCTATTTTATGTACTGTAAATTGTAATAACTGTTCAAGAGCCCCTAATGAAGTCTCTGGTACATTGGATAGCATCAATGTTAGTTGGTATTGTATAGATTGAATTTCTTCTGGTAAAAAATGCTGAGATTTTGGTTCAGAAAGTTGTATAATTGGGGCTGATGATGTTTTTTGGGTCCATGGTTGACTAATATTATCATCTTGTTTAAATTCCTCCATTCAAAATGTATCCAGCCAAAAACAAATTTGACTTATGATTTAAGAAAATGTTCGACCATATGCTTTTAGAAGGATATAACTACATAAAATTTCAATATTTTAATTTTTTATACATGATCAAAAAATAAAACAGAAATATGAGCAAAATAATAATGCTATTAGATTTTAATTGATGCAAAATGCATATATTAGGTCATATAGCTTATAATATTTCAAAATCATTTTTCGAAATTTAAAAATATTGAAATGTTCATGCATCTATCATGTATACTTCAAATATATATAATAGTAAAATCATATTGATTATTAAATGAGCCCCATCATAATATTTTAATTCTGGGTTAATTAAAATTTATGTCTATCAACATTGTTTCCTTTCGTATGCAACATTCTACTAGTCTATATATCATTTGGAATAAATTTGTTCGGCGAATAACCATCTGAAGAAAAAAAAAATATTTCAGAAAGTATAATCGCAAAGTTAATAATGATTATAATATTGTTATCAGTCATTATCTAGTTTTATCCCCTGATTTAATATGTGATGGCTCACTGGATTGAGTATTGCATGCAAAAAGAAACCAAATTTTGAAATGATATGCAAAATCTAGTCTATAATCCGATATATTATTAATAAACTAATGCTAATGATTGATTGTCACTTCACGTGATTTTCATTTGAGAGTTCGCAAGAATATTCTTAATTCTTTTGTAATAAGACGATCAAAATCATGAAAAGTATTCTAAAAATGCCCATAGATGCCAACTGTTTAAATAAAACTAATGACCTAATGAGCGATCAAATTTTTCTGATGTCCCAGAATTTTTGATTGCTAAAAATTTATAGGGTAAATCAGTTCCTTATGACCTAATCTGCATTATTTGAATAAAAAAATTTATCAACCAAAATTGAGTTGATTATTTTTTGCAAAATGATCGATTTTGAGAGAGTTCTCAGTAAAATCATGAATAAAATTAAAATCGCATTAACCGGCCATCAATAAACAACATATCTTGCAACGACGCCAAAATTTCCATTAATTTTTTGAAAATTTATTTGAGATTTCAAATTACTTAAAAGTTATTGATATATATTTAATACAACCCATAAATTCCTAATATGCTAATTACAATTAAAATTAGTTGGTGTTATTTTATTTGATAATTTTTTGTTAATTTAATTAAGCGATTCATGATGAAAAAAGTTGAAAAAAGTTAATTTAAGGGATAGAAAGATAGTTTAATTAGAAAGATAGTATAAGCTAATATAAAAGTTACATAAACTCACGCAAACTCGAAAAAATCTTCAACATTGAACAGTTTCTCGAAAGCAAAGAGCTCGTCGATTGGATCAGGCTGTTCAATAGCCTGTATCTCCTTAACTTTCTTGATTGGCTGGATCTTTTTCTCAACCTTCTTCTTTCTGTGCCTTTCAAGGAGCATGAATCTTGCCTTGATTGATATATCTGATCTGTTGCCTAATGTCTTGCCAATCTTGACCCATTGTGGTCCGAGTTCTTTGTATAAGGAGAGTAGTTTGTGATCTTCATCTGATGTGAATGGAGCCTTGTTAACTGTTGGGGAGAGGAACTTATTCCATCTCTCTCTGCATTGCCTGACGTTTCTTCCAGGCATGAATGATGCGACGGACTTCCAGCTGTGAGTACCAAGCTTGTTGACGATGTTTTGGAGCTTAAGGTCTTCCTCGGCTGAGAACTTCCTATTAGCGCGCACGCAACTGAGTGATGACATTGTTGAAAAATGATTGATAGGATTAACAGCACTCTCTCAAAAGATCCCCATTATTCTTCTCAATTCCGAAAAATTGAGACCTATTGTAAAATTTTTCGACTCCGCTGGAAATATGGTAGCGACACGTGTTATCTGCCATTTTCCGCATTTCTCGATTTCGAAAATTCCAAATTGTGGGAGATTTAACGCCCCTCAAATCAAATTGTCAAACCGCTTGACACATAAAATTTGTCACGTTTTAGTTTATTTGGCAAAAATTTTCATCTTTGAGTTTTCAAGAATTAAATTCCATAAAGGCGAATCTAGAGGCAGATGAGTCATTTCCTGCTTATATCCAGCAACAGCTTTTCTACCATTTCTTGATTTTACAATTAATTTTAATCATTGACGAGATAAATGCATTAAATCAATCATCCAAGCGAGGTGTTGAATTCTCTATATTAATACTGGGTATTTTTCAATATAAACTTCCCTATTTTCCCTAATATAATATTTCTCAAATAAAAAAATTTTTAAAATATCAATGCAGCCCATCGATCCATGATTTGTAGCCTAATAAGTGCATATACAAAAGATCTTTTATTATAACCGTTAAAGATATACGGGAAAATATCGCTGCAAAGAGCAATTGTCATGCAAATGGAGACATGTTTTATATAGCTCATATGGAAGCTTAATAAGATAATGATTGATTAATAAATGTTCTGATATCTTTTTTTTCATGTATTAATCAAAAAAGAAATGTAATTCATCATATATCGGAATCTATTACGCCATCGATACAATTTTATCTAAATCAATATGATTTAACCCCAAACGCTTGAAAAATAAAATATGATTATGCAAATGCACAATCTAATTGGAGCATTACAATAGCATACCAGCAATGGTTCATTTAAGATGTGTTGTATTCGTTTTTGACTGTCATGTTCACTACTCAACCTAAAAAACTCTCTTAAAGACATTTCTTGCATTGGTAAACGAAGATCTACATGTTGCTTATTGATATTAATTAAAACAACAAAATGAGGAATTTTTGCAAATAATTTGACATATATATCTTAAATTGGTTGGATATAGCTGTTATCTTGAAGACTATACAATTATAGAGCAGTTGAATGCAAAATATGAACTGCATTTTGTTCAAATTTTAAATTAACAATAAATAAATAATATATCGCTACATTCCCTTCTAAAAATACATGTACATCATAAATTCATGAAGCAAAAGAATACTGGCCCTCATGAAATTCATTTGATATTCTGTAACGGATGATAATGGACTTATAACTTGGATACAAGATTAATTATTCCATTCTATGCTATTTGCGTCATTCTTTTTACCGCGTTTATTGTAATAAAGTTTTGAAAGCATCTACTGGCCTAATCGAATCGCATCAAGTTTTTAGTATTGTCAGCGGATTCATCTGTTATAGGGTGATGATATATTGAGTTCACGGGCTGTCAAGGATAAATATGCATTTTGAATAAGCTGAATCAGATTTTCGGTTATTTGAGTCAGTCATCTGAAATGTTTTCTATTGAAAATTAGATAGATTTATCCACCCTTTTTTTAATTATCCCTTATTAAAAGTTTTCATGGGCATAAAAATTAAAAAAGAAGAAATTTATGTCCGTTCAATCCTGATGTATTGAAACAAAAAACTGACATAATGGAGAAAGTTATTGTTACATTCGACATCGACGGCACAATCCTCAACTGCGCCGATGGTGGTGAGAACCATATCAAGGCAGTAAACCACACAGCCTTTGATTTATACAAAGTTCCTTTGGATACAAACTTAGAAGAATATATTGGCCACACTTTTGTTGGAACTACAGATTCTTGGATTGCAGAAGAGATTATTAAGAAGGCTACAGGAGTCCAAACTGTCGCTCAAAAGGATTTGGACGCATTCGAAGAATTAGAATGCAAATATTACGAGAAATTTGGAGTTGGATCAGCTGGTGCCCTTCCTGGTGTTAGAAAGGTCATCGAAACACTCAACACAATGCCAAATGTCACAATTTCTATGTGCACTGGTAATTATGAAAAGATTGCATGGATTAAGGTGGAGCATGCTGGTGTTGCTGACTTGTTCAAGGACAAACTCGGTTGTTTTGGCCACATTATCGAGCGCTCTAATATATTACGTGGTGCAATCAAGCAGGCCGAAGAGTTAAGAGGCCACAAGTTTGATCGCTGCATTCACATTGGTGATGCTGTCTCCGATGTTAAGGCTGCACAGGCCGCCGGAGCAATCGCTGTCGCTGTTGAGACTGGTTCCTACAAGAAGCCAGATTACCCACAGCCATGCTTCGTTTTGGAGAACATGGACAAGGGATACGATGATTTCATCAACATTGTCAATACTGGAAAGCCATTATCGCAGTAATTAATTTATATTAATTGTGTATGAGGCTTAAGAATGCCCTAATTACACTATACTCTTTCTTAAACTCTTTATTTAAAGCAAAATATTAAACAATTCTGTTAGTAATAGATTCCTCAAACTCAATTTTTTACCAACTGCCAAATCGCGCCCCTCTTCATTAATTTGAATACGTAAACTCCGAGCTGAAAAAAAGCAAACATGAATTGATCTTACAATTCATATCTTAATACAAGAAACCGATCAAAAAAGCATCATTTCGATTGGTTTATGTACTTATGTTAATATTATTAATATTTCAAATGGAATTTTGGTGTTTTAGTCATATTTTGTCCCAAAAATATTTGATCGAAACTGTTTTCGTATTAATGATATTTGTAAATATTCGAAATGTAAAATGTGTTATCCATGATGCTCAATGTATGAAGAAGTTGGTAAAGCGAGGTGAATTTTTTGATTTTCAAAATAATAAAACTATTTTTAACAAAAGTTTTAGTCCAATCTTATACTACAAATCAAACTAAAGGCAGAAATACAGAGTAACTCTCCATTTTTGCATTAGTGCTTGATATCTGCTTATAACTTCATATGAGCGGCCATTACAGATATCAATTGCGCATACAGCTCTCACGCTTAATCGGTTGAATAGTTTTAATAGGTACATTCGCGTATCTATGACTTACTTGATTCAATGGCCGCGATGGTCTGGGAATTGTACGTCCTATCACTGCAGGATCTAGTTCAGGTCTTCCCAGTTTGCTATATAGTCCGCTTTGTGAGAATTCGAATTCCATTTTAAAAAAAAACCGTAAAATTAGGCCAAACAAACTTTCAATTTTGAGAGCTTGTCAAACTGATGATTGATAGGGTCTTTATTCGTGTCGGACCCTGTTTAATATAAAAAAAGTTCGTTTAATCCATCCTTAAATATTTATTAACAGTAAGACCTAAACTCTCATTCTTCATAATGTGAAGAAAGGTACTGGCACCCATTCTTCAATTATCTCAAATAAGTCACAAATGTCAAAAATACACCAGGTTAATAATTGAAGCCTACTAACATTGGTGATTAAAATTGAATTAACCTAGTAGGTAAACATGATAGTATACTATCCACTCTAATAGTATCATTAAGTCCCAAGCTATCATTCTTCAATTTTCTCAAATATATTGACACCAAATTTTTAACATTTGTCAAAAATACACCAGGTATTTAATTGGTGTTGACTAATATCTAACCTAGAAGTTAAACATAATAATATACTATCCAACCTAATAATATCACTAAAATCTAAACTTCCATTCTTTGAAATGTGGAGAAAGATGCTGGCATCAAATAGAGGGAAAAATGTCAAAAATACACCAGGTTAATATAAGTTTAATAACATTGGTGATTAGAATTGAACTAATCCAGATAGTAAACATGATAGTATACTATCCAATCTAATAATATCACTAAAATCTAAATATTCATTCTTCAAAAAGTGATATGATAATCATTCATTTTTTTGATTTTCGAATACAGTCGTTGCATCTTGTCTCATGAAGTATACATTTAAATACTTAAAGATTTATCTATAATATAAAATGCAAGTCTCGTTTATATGAATAAAAATATCTTATAATTTTTCCAAATAAATAATTTTTTCATCATTGGATAGATATAACATCAATTAGTAGTAATCGCATAGTGGACAAATTGTTTATCGGTCATGAATAAAAAAAACAGAATATTATGAATAAATATTCATTCGGAGCTTGAATGGAATATGAATGCATAGAGTATATAGTTGCTCACTGAGTAAATTGAATGATTAAACAGATATTCATTAAAATTGAATGTGTATTGATATAAAACAACGATGAAATAAAGTTGATTAACTGGGTAATTTGCTGTCGGTCAAGACTCCTGATGAGATTTTGGAACATGAGAAAAAGCAATTTTCAAATAGGGACAAAAATGTATTTCTTTGATAATTGTGCAAGAGACTGATCGATATCAGCTAATTGCTGCTCAAGAAGCTTCTTGTTTCGTAACAATTGTGGTGATTCGATATGTAATGGAGCTTTTCCTAAACGAGTCTCAATTTCCTGTTTCTCTGCTTTGAGGTTTTCTATTGCGAGCTGCCTTTCCTCTTCACTCATCAATCGTGTTCCCTTCGGACATTTTACCCCAGAAGGTTGATGATTTTCACTTCTCAGTTCCTCTCTTACCTGGTCCATATACGAAGGAATCTCTCCAGGAAGATGATCCGGCTCAATATTTTTACCTTGAGGTTTCGGAACGTGAGCTCTAGACTTTGTTTCACCAGCACCGTCTATATTGCGCTGAATGAAGTCAATCCTTGGCTTTGGTTTAGGTTTAGGCTGTGGTTTCGGAGTTTCGACAATTTCTTCCTCAACTTCTTTTGGTTTTGGCTTCGGAGCAGCTGGCTTTGCTTTCTTTATAGGCTTTGTCTTCTTCTCCTGGTAAAGGCAGCCTGCAGCGCCATTTGAACTGAGCTGACTTCTATATCTAAGCTTGGCTTCCATAATTTTAATTCAAACGTATATTAAAAAAATTTGCACCCCTTCATTGGAATGATAGCCCCTGTTTTATGGTCCACTTCATTAATAAGAAAGCCCCTTTTGTATATATCCCTTCATTAATGTGATAGCCCCCGTTGTTTATCTTACTTCAATAAATTCCTAAAGCAGCAATGATGTTTTTAAAAGAAGTGCTATTCATTAACGACAAAAAACAAAATCGTTTGTTAATACATCAAACATATATTTTTTTTTTTCATCATGACTGAGGTCTCTTGTTTCCTTGATATTATATATATATATTAAAGTGTCTGTAAATTTTATAAATATATAAGAAATAAAAGATGGTTATAATTAATGAATTAATTGTTTGCATTTTGATGATTTTGGGGCTAAAAATAATGATGAATATGTAGAAAATAATCCGAACAACAAATTTTATAAATCTAACAACATTGATTTTCGCATAAAAACGCGTCAGTTTCGAATCTATCATGAAAACCGTTTCCCTTGATGCTGCACAAAAGCCTCTGTATCAAGATGTTATCCTGCGGCATCTGTTGGTTGTCAGCTCTCTTAGTGATGAAAGGCAGAAGAGCCTGGACAGACTCCCTCACGTATTGGTCCGCGTCATTCTGCAGGGCAACAAGGCTTTCGACAATTTCTTTCGATACAAAGTCTTCGTGTTCATTAATGAGCTTCGTCATTGTCCAGACTGACTGGCAGCGAACGACAGCATTTGTATCAGTGAATAAAGTAGACACAAGCTGGACAGCTTCACTCTCGTGCGCGTAGCCCAAAACGTAGCAAACAGCGGCGCGAACATCTGCCCTCTTCGACTTCAAAAGTGGTGAAAATTTCGAAAACCACTCAGGAATGGACATCAATTTCGATGCACGCTCGAGCAACATTCCTAGGAAATACGCTGAGTAAGGTGCGCAAACGTTCGCCCTGTCTATTACTATGTTTATCAATTTCTGGAATGAATTTAATGTTGATAATTGCATCGACAAAATAAGAGTCAAAAATCCGGCCTTTAAGACTTCAGGATCGCGGGATTGGTGGAAAGAAATCGTAGACATTGAGTCAAACGGTGTGATTTTCTCTGCAGCAATTGTTTTCGCGAGGATTAATAATGCATTTACAGTTGGCTTCTCCATTTGTGCTATTATCGATGGTATATTGGATCTGGCGCATGTAGAAGCAGCTCCTTCAGTGTTATCGATGAAGTTTAGCACTTGGTTTTCTGCATCTCTGTGAAATTCTGATTTCATGAAGAAAGAGAAGATTGGGAGAGTATGAGCAGACGGGAAATTGGAGAAGGACTTGGAGAAGAGTGTGAAAACTGTGCTCATCGCGCGATCTATTGGCATTGTGAGGAAACAATCGAGAGCGATGTCCCACATTCCCCAAAGGTCGTGATTCGACATGTTCTTAAGGTCTGGTGTAGTAGTAGGATGCAAATTGAACGAATTGTAGATTCTTTGCGCTAAAACAAAACCTCTTGTTAAACTGAACACGCTTGGATCGTTATTGAATTTCTCGTAAGTAGCTGGTGGCTGTGAGTCGAATAAAATTGCAGATAAAATTGTTTCTAAGAATCTGTGAATTGTATTTTTGTTTCTAACAGCAGCACATTCTTCCATTTCGTGTACATTGCTGTGGTGTCTGCGATGGAACCAAAGCGCGGCGTCATATGGCGTCAAAAGGCAACTGGAAAAGAGATCTAATGGTGCATCCGTTGACATTGGAAGTGTTTCGTTTGCCGCACACGCAAAAAAGAAGAATGAATCATGCTTAGACTGGAAGAAGCGAACAAGACAGGCTGCATTCGGTGCATCGATGATTACACATAACGGACACGGACATGCGCTTAAAATCGTAATCGCTTTGATAGGTTTGTACCTCGTCCTGTCCTCTGAGAAGAAATAGAGTGCTCCATCGTCTGTTGGAGGGTGAACTCCGTGGCCGAAATAATGTAGCAAAACTCTTTGGGGAGGCATAGAAGATACATGCTTCCTCAGCAAAGACATGACATTTTGAGCAGATGGATCAACAGTAAAATCGCAAGGACAGTTAATTGAATTTTTATATATATCGTGAACGCTATGTTTGGACTGCGGCGCATAGTAAGTTGGATCGAATGTCAGAAGCGGTCTCTGACAAACCGTTCTTGGCTTCCTTACGAGCCTTCTTATCGACGGATTTCGAAGCCCATCGAACAAACACATGAAGCAAATAGCAGATTTCGTTTTATTACATGTACCCTGGGGCTGTCCAACGGCTCCCGGCAGCTTCCCAAAGACCATGGGAAGCCGAGAAGGGGCTGGGTGCTGTGACATTTAAATTTGAATTTTTTTCTACGGGTTTTTTCAAAAATTGTTGTTTTATCGATATAAAACAAGCATAGTAAGATTGTTTTCTGAAATTTTCGACCACTTACATTTTTTGAATTATTTTTTTAGATTTTTGGTATGCTTATGCTATTGTATGTGATATTTAATTGATAAAATGGTTCGATTTGACTTTTTCAATAGATTTTTCTGAAACTTTAATTTTTTATTTGAGCACTCGATTTATTATATATGATATTATCTATATTTAAAGTTTGAAGCGTTCTAATTTTCTCAATAAAATCTATCGGAAAATATTTATCGTTTGCAATGGATGGTATCATGAAACATCATATTTGAGTCATAGATAGAAGAATATTTTAACGCCAAGCGATAATTCACTCAAAATTATTAAAACGCATTAAAAATTTAATATAATTTGAAAATATTTTAAAAATATGATTTATAGACTGTTCTCTTTATAAATACCAAAACAAAAAATGACCGGTAAAATCAATAAAGAAAAAGAAAAATTTGGGTGAACCGTGAATCGAACACGGATCTATTGAGCCACAATCAACAATACTAACCATTATACCATTCACCC
>MRSU01001926.1:0-11000 GCA_008369845.1 Trichomonas gallinae
TTACATACATATCAGTAGTATAATCTATATTATAAATTTCGTCCAAATCGCTAGAGAAATGAGAGTCGGAACACCTTTATAAATCAGAATGAAATCTTTACCGGTAACGAGTATCGATAAAACATTTCAATATTGATTATCCATCATTTTTTTGTGCAAATTTATTAATGACTTTGTTTGATTTACCAAAAAATTTATTGATTTCAAAAAACATAAAATAAACTTGCATAAACACTTGTACCATCTTTTTAAGCTCATTTCCTATTTGATCCCATTATTTCTAACCCATAAATAACAATTTTTCGAAACTTAACCAAATTGAGACTCAGAAAACGATTTTCAGATGTTTTTGTTAATCATCCATTTCTTCTATCGATTATATATCATATTTTTAACCGTTGATAACTTTTTATCAAAATTTGCTGTTGAAGTAGCCAAGTATATGTATCTCTAAACAAATGTTCGATTAATTGGTAAATAAACTCAATATAAGCATATTCGTATGCAAACTGTCCAGTTATGTCTGCAATTGATTTATCCTGCCATTTCCAAAACTATTTGTATTAACAATGCTAGATATATCTAGAATTTGTATAAATAGTACTTATCAAATATTTAATTCGAATTCTGTTCTATTATATATTTGGTCAAATCTTAATATTCATACAATGAAATATAAGGTGTTTGAGTTCTTTCGACAATATGCATAAGCTTATATTCGACAGATGTAGTCATTATGTACAGAAAGCTTCATGATGTCATTGGTCTTTTGTAGATTCAAATCGTGATAATGAAATATAAATCGGTAATATTCATTGACAGCTAATAATCTGAGATGTATACAATGTGTCTAGTCGCTGTAGATAGTTTTATAAGCGACCAAAGCAAAAAAACAGAATCCATAATAATGTAATAGCAATATGAATAATTAGAAATCGGCCAAAAATATCAAATTTATACTTTATGTATATTAAAAACAATAGTCGGAAACGATTGGTCAAATACAAAAAGGAAATGACCACACACTTCACAAAAAAAACGATGACACAGAAAATGCTTTTGACGAAAGTAAACAACGCTGTACTAAGGGCTAATATATTGTACAAAAATATAATGGCAAACTAACTTAAAAATTCGAAAGTTCATATAATAAAAAGAAGAAATAATGGGGTTTAATTAAGGATTCAATAGTTAGCGGCTTGCTTCAACCGAAAAAATCCCACAATTTTTTTGTAAAAAAAGCGGTTTTTCATTTTGGATTAAAAATGCTTTCGTCATTTGGCCACCGCTTCGGAACTAAGTTCCTCGACCCCAAGGATCGCATTTTCACAAACCTCTTCGGTGATGAGGGCGCTGATTTGGCTTCTGCAATGAAGCGTGGCGACTGGGATCAGACTGCTGAACTTATCAAGAAGGGCAGAGAGTTCATTCACGGTGAAGTTAAGAAGTCTGAAATCAGAGGCCGTGGTGGCGCTGGTTTCGCTACAGGCACAAAGTGGGGATTCGTTCCAAAGCCAACAGGAATTCCACATTACCTTTGCATCAACGCTGATGAAGGTGAACCAGGTACATGCAAGGATCGTCAGATCCTCACAAACGAGCCACACAAGCTCGTTGAAGGTGCTTTACTCGCTTCATACACAATTCATGCTCACACATGCTACGTCTACGTCCGTGGTGAATTCCGCCACGAAATCAACTGCCTTCAGAAGGCTATTGATGAGGCTTACGCCGCTGGCCTCATTGGCAAGAATAACAAATTCGGTTGGGACTTTGACATGATCATTCACTCTGGTGCTGGCGCTTACGTCTGCGGTGAAGAGACAGCTCTCCTTAACTCTCTCGAAGGTAAGGCAGGCCGTCCTCGCTTCAAACCACCGTACCCGGCTGCCAAGGGTCTCTTCCAGAAGCCAACAATCATCAACAACGTCGAAACAATCTCATCAGTTCCAGCCATCTGCAAGCGTGGTGGAAGCTGGTTCTCATCCATCGGTATCCCAGGATCTCGCGGCACAAAGATCTACGGCATCTCTGGCCACGTTAATCACCCGTGCGTTGTTGAAGAAGCTATGGGTATCCCAATCAAGGATCTAATCGAGAAGTACGCTGGTGGAGTCCGCGGCGGATGGGATAACCTCCTCTGCTTGATCCCAGGTGGTCTTTCCTGCCCAATCCTTACAAAGGAGCAGTGCGACACAGCAGTCATGGGCTACAACGAGCTCACAGCCATGGGCTCTGCTCTCGGTACAGGTGCCATCATCGTCATGGACAAGTCTACCGACATCTGTGAGGCATTCAGACGCCTTGCCCACTTCTATGAGCACGAATCCTGCGGCCAATGCGGACCATGCCGTGAAGGAACAGCAAGCCTCGCCTCAATCATGGACAAGTTCGCTGAAGGCAAGGCCACAAAGCGTGATTTGCTCATGCTCAAGAAGGTCGCATTCCAGACAAACAACTGTGTCTGCGCCCTTGCTGGTGCTGCTTCAGACCCAATCAAGGGTCTCCTTAAGCACTTCAAGCCAGAGCTCGAGAAGCGCTGCATCGACAACTAAGTATTTGATTTTGACGCTATTCATAAATAATAAATTTTATTAATCAGGTAAAAAAAATACTTTTTGTAAAAAACTCGGGGGAATTTTCGTTAAGGAAAAGTTCCCATTTCAAGGGCAAGAGAATTCACCTTAGATCTGAGGCATAGTATACAAGTGCTATTATCACATATATTACTCTCAGCAATAACTTCTTATTTTTTACAAAAAAATTTTTATAGATAAAAAATTGATCTCGTATTTATGCCATATCATCGTAGCCAAATCTTCTTTTTTACAATAATAACTCGATAACAATGGGTAAATTCGATAAAAAAAGTATCTCAGATCTTTTGATGAAATTCTAATAGATGCATAGTATACATTTACATGATCAACATATTGCAACCTCAAATTGGTTTGTAAGGGCGTTTTGGAGAAAACATCCCATCAAGTTAAAAAGCTGAGATAATGAAAGATTCTCTTCACTATTGATCGATAAAAAGTCAAAAGATATCATTATCTGGCACTTTAAAACTCAATATTGAAGAAATTTAGAAACATTACGTTATAATTTCATCAAAATATAGAAAATCGTCTTTTAAACAAAACAACAACTGCGAATTTGTTCTTTTATCAAGGAGTTGACTTGTAATTTGATCTTTTATTACACAGATCCTAATAAAATCTTTGGTTTTTCCATATTCTATGATAAAATACATAAAACGATCCATAAACAAGTGTATTTCGAAGATTAAAATACAATTATGGTGTCTGTATGCCATACAACAGAAAGAAATCAGAAGATCGAGATGAAATTATGGTTGTCCCAACATCATTCCATGTGTATAACTCCTTAAATTCATTACATTTCCTTTACAACATTTGATAAATCCTACATTCGATTAAAATAATAAATTATTTTCATGTTCATCATATTTCCTATTTATATTGTTATATCCATATCAAATAGCTAAATAACCCCTATCTGTATATATAAAAATTCGAAAATTCAAGATTTTAAAAGCAAAAAACATAAAATTTCAAAAAAATCAACAATAAAAATGAGTTTTTTCATACATTGATTTTCACAAATTTACTTGGCATCCAGGAAAAGTGAGCGACAATCTCAGTTTAACACATACAAATGCATTGCTATAGCATAGATAACAATAGTCATTATATTATTTTGAACCTAGCTCTTTCACTCCAGATTATTCGACTCATTTTATTTAAAACAAACATTTTCAACACAGCAGCGCTATTGTAATATGATGTAAACGTATTAACAATTTATTTACTCGGCATATATTAGCATATATATTAATATAAAACCTAAATATTATTCTTTTATTCCACATTTTATGTTGTTAATGTTAAAATACAACACGAAATATCAATACTAGCCTAATTTCTGAGCTATATTAATAATATCTTTATATCTTTCTATTTTATGCAAGTAATAACAATTGAAAAATAAAAATATTAAAGAAAAGAATATTCTATGTGTGTTTAGTCAGACTTTACCTTTGAATGGATATACTTCCATAAAAGATAAATAGTAACAGGCGTCATGAAGAAGAGAACACCCCATGCGACACCCTCTGATGCTTTGAATGGAACAACTGGTGGATTCTTTGGAATACTTGGAAGAGTATAATATTTAAGAGTCTTTGCGAAGAGAGTAGCAGCCTGCAAGAGTCTGATGTCTGTCAATTTCTCGCATTTATTGACATAGTCGCTATCAAGTTCTTCATTTTGCTTCAAAGTTAAGTTCTTGTAAACAAATTCCTTAGAGAGGTTGAAGTTTTGCTCATATCCGACAACAAAATCGGATGCTGCTTCGACTGAATCAGAGCCGAAATGGGCAATACGATCAGTAAGTGTTGTACCATAAAGCCTTGTTGTGACATCATCAATATCTTTCCATTGGGCTTTTGTGAATGGAGTATGGTGTGTGTATCTGCCGCATCCAGAATCCCAGAAATCATGAAGAGACATGCTCTGGCCCTTATACTTAATTGTAAAGTTTCTTCCATTGTTATCTGAATTCTTTTGGTCATCAAAGTACAAAGTTGCATGGATTGGATCGAAAGCCTCAAAGTAGAGAGTTGTGAAAGCCTTGAAACCAAAATTGAAAGGCCAGGCACCATTTAGGGATTGTGAAATAATTGACTTATTGAGGGATTTGAGTGTGCTCAATAGATCATCCTGGTTGACAATTACAGTTTGTGAATTCTTGATATCCAAATTAAGGCTATTTTGGGAATACCTCCAGTGATTGAAACAATCTGTATTGTAAGGTGGACGTTCAAGGTAAGCGAGCCATGCAGCTGCAAGAGAAGGTCTTTCTAGTTTTTCATCAGCAATGTCTAAGACTTTTTGGATCATCTGTGGACCAGTGTCACCAAGAATTCTAAACGCAATTTCCAAACCAACAGTGAGAAGCTCTTCATTCCAGCAAAGACTGAAGGTAAAGAGTGCAAAAAACATTTTGTCACTTTTTATGACCCATTTTGTTTCTTTAATTTATTCATCGTTTAATGGTTTTTTCCTCTTCAATTCCATTATGAATTATTTCTAAAATATAAATAAAATTATAATTATTATCATAATTATCATATAAAATATAAAATTAAAATATATTATTTTATGAATATTTTTAATATTATGTTTGTTATTCATTTAATTTTGTAAATTAAATTTGTGAAAACTGATATTATGGAATCAAACATGATTTTTAATGGCCATGCAAAAATAATTAAATGGAATAAGTAAATGAAATTCTCTTAATTTGGAATCGGATTTCCTTAAAATTTGTGACAAATGGTGAGTATTGAATGGATAAATCGTGTTTTAGTCAAGAAACAAAGACAAGAAATTATATACATCAAGCATATAGGTATTTTATCAAAAAATATCGAAAATGGAGTGTAATTTCTTGCGTATATCAAATCATTACGCAACTCGTTCACTACACTTCTAGATACGTATAATATTCTTCAATGACACATGTATTGCAAGCGTTTTTCGTATTGCAATTATCAAAATCAGGATTAGAACATTAATTCCAAATGCAAATCCCCTATATTCTTACATTTTTCACAATGACAACAGTTAAATTGCATATGAACGACAGTTTTGATTTTCGATCAATTAATTAAGAGATTTATTGATTAATTTGTTAATATGTCAGATCAGGACAATAAAACAAATACGTAATTATATGAATATTGCAATACGGCCATTTTTTTCAGAATTCAAATTCGAAATTTTGTTAATATTGACCAATCTTTCATAAAAAAATATATAATATCTAATATTGATCATAAAAATTGCTTTATAAAGGGTTCATCTTAAATTCAAAAGTGTCAAATGTTTTGTTTTACAATCGTTTTAGACTTTTTTATATGATATAGATATATTATCAAAATTACCTTTGTAAATAAAATGAAAATTAAAAAATTACAATAATTATTATAATAAGATGTCGAGGTACAACAAATCTATGAATTGAAAACAACTGCACGTTGCTTTCAATTTTTGAACGCAACGTCAATTTTTCTTAAAATTGGTCTTAAATTACAAAACATTTTACTCTAGAATAAAACCTGAAAAATTTTGGAAAGGTTGGAACGATTTTTTTTTACAAAATGCTCCAGTTTAGTACTCCTAGTGATTACTCAGAGTTTATGGCTTTGCGCGCCAATCTTGAGAAGAACAAGGTTATAGAGAACCCCATGTTGCAGAAAAAGCGCGCGTTTACTGTATCTGAGGATGCGATGATCAAATTTTTAACGCAACGATACAAAGGAGAGATAAATTGGAAGGACGTTGCTGCACAAATTCCAGGTAAAACAACACGCCAATGCAGAGAAAGGTATCAAACCTATCTAGCACCGGGGATAAATAATGCACCTTGGTCAAGAGAGGAAGATGATCTTCTTATTATGAAGCATCGCGAATTTGGATCAAAATGGTCTCTCATTGCTCGCTTTTTCAATGGTCGTTCTGCAAATTCTTTGAAGAATCGATATAATGTTCATATTATTCACAGAGGAAGAGGGCCAAAACCTACATATGAAACAGCTATTATTATCTCCAACAATCAAGCTCCGATTATCGAAAAGTCTAGAACCGAATCTCAACAAAATATGATCTATCCACCGGTTTCTAGCCTTATAAAGTTTTCGCTTGGCATCACAAATGAAGATATAGACATTTATGCACATATTTTTGTTCCACATCCTGTTGTATAAGAAATCGTATCTTAATCTAATCTCAAACTTTGATGTTACTTTAATTTTTGTTATTATATTGAACTATAAAGCTATTAGATATGTATTAATCAAAATCTTTTTATTCCTTTTTGTTTCCATGAAATTATTTCATATTCGCAACGAAAATACGTTTTCGGTCAGATCAAAAGCACATGATTTCTGTAAAACATCAGTTTTTACTGTAAATGCTATAAAAAGATTTATTTTGACATTGTAAAATCAAATAATCAGAAGGTTAAAACGGTGTTGTATAGAAATGATCTGTTACAATACTATGCACTCCTTTAATGATAAAAGAATTTATGAATTTCTCTATTAAACATATCAAAAAAAAAAAAAATTACATTTCATCAACTTTGATAATATTCCAGCCTTCTTCAGGGGCCTCAACAGATTCGCAGGTCCATACACCCATGACCATGTTCTTTGGAATCATTTCCAAGTCAGAAATAAGCTGTTCTGGTGTAACAGAGAGAAATACCTTCCTAGCAAGCTCGAAAAGTTCCTTTTTGTTGCCTGAGATGTAGTCGTCTAAACCATCTGCTTGTGGTGGTGTAGGCGTATCCATGGCCGAGAGAATTTGAATTGCCGCATGCTCAACTATATCTTTTGTGATGATTTGTTTCGTCTTTTCGATAAGTTCTGGGACAAGCTTAGAGTTTGCGATCGGGTGGGTATCTCTGTAGGTTCTAATGCTAAAGATCTGCTCGTGGATGTTGTATCCAACAAAGGCGTGGTAGCATCCCCTGAGCTCTCTAAATTCCTTTAAAAAGACTTCATCAGACATGATCTTCGCGAGGATTTCCAAGCGATTTCTCTGTTCCCATGATTCAGTCTCAATCTTCGCCATGCAGCATAAGTAGCCAGTCTGTGTCGGATATGAGAAGTAGAAAGGCTTTGTGTACTCATTCATCTTAAGATTATCCTGCTTTTCATACTGGCACTCGATTTTTTCTGCGCATTCTGTTAACTTTCTCTTTAAGTTCTTGAGTGATTCCATTATTTTATCCTTATGCGATTTCGTAACAGAAGCAGCAATCTTGATCTTCGAATATTTCAATACAATCTTCTGGATTTCAACAAGAATCTTGCTGAATTCTTCTGGTTTCGATGTTGTTAACACGTTTAAAAGCTTCTTGCGGCTCTCAATACCTCTAATTCTGTTTCTCATTGCAGCTGATTCACTGACTGTTGATCTCGTGTAGATGTTAAGGAGGTCGTAAGATGAATTTGTGATAAGACTTGAGAGAGCCATAACGCGCTCTTTCATAAACTTTTCCAAGCGTGGGTAGTTATCAAAATGTACCTGTGTGAACATCAACTCAACGAGTTCGCAAAACTTGTCTATTTCTGTTTCGAGCACCATTGCTGAGAAGCTCAATCTGAACTCAATTTCTTCACTGTCATTTGTAGTGCAGGAAATGTCAGTCTTCGGCATCAGGAACCACCTGTGCATGAATTGCTCAAGTTGATATTCGTCGTATTTACCTGCACCGAGTGCTGAGCAACAGTGGCAATACATCGTGATGGCCCAGAGGTATGGAATATCTTGAGGAAGGACGAAGCTGACGCAAGCAACCGACAAGCCGCTTGTATTTGAGACAAAGAGTGCAGTATCATCTTCAACGACATCTGGGCTTCTGAACACGATTCCTTCGCCCAAATCGTTGACGTGGATTGATGGGAGGAGATGTAATGGCTGCTCTTCCTTCTGCATTTTCTCGATTTCCTTTGATGTATTGATGATCTTCTCGATTTCTTCTTTGGAAAGAGAATCTTTAAGTTTCTGAAGTTCTTGATTATTCTTGGCTTTTTCGGCCTCAAAGTAATTTGGATCTGGTATTACCCTGGAAATGACGCAGTGCTTATTATCAATTAAATGTGCTTTGAGAATATTCTTGAAATAATCTGGTCTGTGACCGTTTTCGTCGAGAATTTTGAGGTTTGAATCGTAGTCCGCCAAATTAAGTGGATCTGCGCCATGGATCCATTGTATAGCAGTTGAATATAATATGTGAAGTCCTCCATTTGCCTCTTGTTTTTTCAATGAGAGACGATTCTCGTGTAAATTCGTATCAAACTTTTCCATATCGAATCCATTCTCATACACGGACTGGAGAGTGTCAAGGATCGCTTTTTCTGCAGCATCAAAACTATCGGATGATATTCCTTTAGCTGATATTGAGACAGTTGGATAATAATGGGCTAATTGTGGGCGCATTGTTAAAGTTTTGGCAATTCCAGTATCGATGAGTGCTTTCCTGAGCGGAGAATCTTTTGCATCTGATAAGAGATCAGCAATCATTAAAATTGCGGAATAAAAGTGATCATCTGTCACTGGAACATTTATTACATATGAAACATTTAACGCGTATTGTTCTTCAATCGGCAAATGTGGATCTGCTGGGACTGAAATTTCGATTTTCTTTGGTTCTGTCCACTCTTTGAGATCAAAGAGAGAGCGGTTGTATGGATTTTCGATTGGCTCAAATGAGTCAATAGCTTCAGCAACTTTTTTGAAAACTTTTTCTGGATCTATGCGCCCGTAATATAAAAATTGCGCATTTGTTGGATGGTAATATGTGTTGTGGAGATATTGGAGCTCTTCGAGCTTAGCATTCGGAACTTGGGATGGAAGGCCTCCAGAGCAGAACCTTGTAACGCTATCAGGATAAAGTTCACGCCTGATCTTATCCGAGAAGATCCTTTCAGGTGAAGAGAAAGAGCCAGACATTTCATTGTATATAACACCAGAGTGCTTAAGTTCGTTCGCTGGGTCGTTATCCTTGAACTCTAAGTGGTGGCATTCCGATAAGAAGTCAATTTCTTCGAGACTTGGGTGAAAAACGCAATCGAGATAAACATCAATGTTGTTGAAAAAGTCTTTCTCGTTAATTGTAGAGAATGGGAATGCTGTAAATTCTGGGAAGGTCATAGCATTCATATATGTAGCATAAGAGCGAGAATTAAGCCTGAAGAAAACGTTTTTAATGGGATATTTCTTCGATCCGTTTAATGTGAGGTGCTCGAGCATATGCGGTATACCACTATCATTAATAAGTGGCGTTCTGACGTGGACTTCGAACGTATTCATTGGCTCATTTGTCTGAACGTACAAAAATTCACATCCGAACTTAGTATGCTTGTACATGTGCATAATGATGCCACGGTCGGGAAATTCCTTGGACCTTTGCCACTCAAAGCCATATAAACTCTTTGGTGAAGACATCAATAAAAAAATAAAAAATTTTCCAAAACTGACTACTTTGGTGAGAACAGTTTGGTAAATTTTATAACACAACACAACTATACCTGAAACAGAGCTTCTCGGGGGAGTTTGTGGAGGAATGCATCGCACGTGATATTACAGAGCCATTTCTTTTTCCAAATGATTTAGATAATGCGATTTCGAAAACTAAACCGTCATACTTTAGGCTATTATTCTATAGACTATGGGGATACTACACCGCAGAGGATTCTTCGTAATATTACTGATGAAGTGAGATTCAATTGAGGTATTCTTTTGAAAAAGTGAAGCTACGTTTTCCACATGGAGAGCATTACAGCTTTTACTTCCAGGTTTGTATCTGTCATAACTATTGTATAAAGTTGGTAATAAACAAGTTAGTTAAATTCATATTATTGAGATTCTTCATGAAATTGTGAATTTAAGAATACATACAAAATATTGATTGATATTGATTGTTTTTTGTAATGTGGTAAACTGAGTTTCAAAAGTCAGGTTTGGTCAAAAATTTGAAAACTCTCATAGAATAATTCAATGAGTAGTATTCAAAAAATGTCACTTTTCGAACTGACTCATGAAACGACAAAGTGTTTTACTAGAATAGATTTGAGTAAAAAATTGTACAGTCAGTGGACATCGTTTATTAAGCTTCTTCAGTGAAGATTATTCAAATTATTTTTGATTTTAATTTTTATTTGCAAACGAAAATCATACCAAGAATCTAACAATATTTGATAATAAGGTGCTCTAGAGGGGTGCAAAGTGGCATGACCAAAGTTAGGGGTGGGCAAACTAATATGGGGGGAAACACATAAATATGTAAAAAAAGCTTCACAGAATCATCATTGCGATAGTTCAGCCAATAATTAACCTTTTTCATCTCATAAGGGGAACGTGTGTTCGATTCGGGTGCGCTCTTTTTTTATTTTTTATGACAGTTGA
>MRSU01001930.1:0-16983 GCA_008369845.1 Trichomonas gallinae
TACTTTGTCTTGTCCTGCTGGATGAGCTGTGTACGCTGGACATAGTCTGTCTTAGCCTCACGGCGCCTGCGGAACTTTGTTTGGAAGCGTGAGAAGTAGCCTGTGTTCTTGACGACCTTAGCAGACATCGAACGAAAAGGCCAACCAAACCGTTCAAAAAGTGACAACATATTTTTCATTTTTGCATTTTTATCGCGCAAACCATATCTACACATTTATATTTTCACTTTTCTCCATATCAAATTTGCTCAAAAATCATTATTCACTACAAATTTCAAATTATTAAACGTTATATCATTCATTAATTATGACATAATGCCTTGTTTAACATACAAATAACGAATACACTTCTCATATGCCATTCAAAATGGGGCAATTACGTAAAATCAACACACGTTCATTTTATGGAACTTTTGCATGAGCTTTGCTGGTGACTCGTTTTCAGATCTTGATTATGAGTTCCAAAGAATCCATTCAGCGCCTCTTGCAAAATAGACTTGCTCAGGATTGAGACTGAGAGAGAAGAATGATTACGATACGACTTACCTACAATGTAAAATGATATTTATTATGACTTTTTCATACGTTCGCAAAAAAAAAAATATTGTACATTAATTTTCAATACCAATAAAGAAGGGAAAATATTGGTTTCATTTGATTGGGTGAGATATGTGAAATAATATCAGTCTGATGAATTTGCATTCCATGTAGTATACATCATATATTCGATTAAAATAATGATATCTTATATGTTCGATACTGATATCGATACACTGAATGAATTATGAGGCGCATCGATAATTGTATTGATTTGCGCGATGCTTATCTAAAAATTTTTTGGATAAAGGATTAGTTCAAATTATGTTGCAAATAATGTACTAGATGGGACAGTGCGGCTCATCATATTATAAATTGAAGTTGTAAGAACTCAATGTTCTTGATGCTTGATTTGAAAGTTCAATGTTCAGTGTATCGACTCCCTTACCAATTAGAATTGGTGGCTCACGATTGTTTTCTTTGTATTTCTGAATTCTACGCGGGTTTAATATTCTTTGAGCACTATTTTTTCTTACTGGCATTTCAGTCGCATAATAGGGGGTAGGAAAGTTAGAATTTTGTGCATTTGCAAGTATTTGCGGGGATTTAGGAGTATTTAATCTCGTTGCGGCCTTTTTTTGCGGTTTCTTCTTTTGAAGAATGGAAACTTCAGCGGCTCTCGTACCTCTAACAGGTGGTTTGATCGTATTTAAAGCTGCATTTATTTTATTCCTGCAATTTTTGAATTCGTCTTTTGATTTTTGTGAAAGAGTTCGAAATTGATAATGAAGCTGCCTGTATTCCTCCCCTTCTGTTTCCAGTTCCTTAATGAATCGGAAATATTCAGGCTTCGCAGAAAAATAAACACTCATTTATAACGTATAAAAATTTATAAAATTTTTGACACGTAAATTGTTTTATTTGTCATATTTTATTTTATTGCTGTTATAAGGTCAGGCACAAACAGTAGTAGCCTTAGTTTAGTGCAACCGCGAAATACTATTTGTTTAGAGCCATTTCATCACATTAGAATATATATATATATATACATGAGTGTCGAAAAATGAAATCATGCTGGTTTATAAATGCTAAGGCAGTCTATGATATTATAGGAATAAACAAAAGCTTAGTGTTTGCAAGTTAATTCTAATTATGATAATATAAACAAAAGGTTTATTAACAAAAATAAAGAAATATATTGACAGTATTATTTTTCTTCCATTGTTTGGCAGTATTGTATAGCAACTAAAAGTTTCTGTAAGCATATTTCATCTGTTGAATACTTTGGTAAGTGAAGCTTGTTGAAGCATGTTGATGCAGTTGGAAGCGTTTCGTCTGGTTTTGGACAATCTTTCATGTCGATCTTCAGCTTGAAGTCCGGAATAAGTGTGCTGTTTGGCAGTCTTGTGAGTGTTGTAATGAATTTGAGAAGCAGTTTCCTCTGCTCTTTGTTGAGCTTCTCGACAGACCTAAAGAACCTCTGCACGTACTCGTTCTTGATTCCTTCTTCGAAATCAGCGACTTGAGTAATCTGCTTGAGGTGCGGAACCGAGATATCTCCACTTCCTTGGGCCATCCTGCTGAGCAATGCACCAGTCATGAGCGAGTTGTGCTTGAATCCTGTGTTCTCTCTGAATCCAGATCTGATGCTTCTCATGCACTGAATGATTGAGAACAGCCTGAAGTCGATACATTCCTTGATGTACTGCGCGACATCCTCCTTTTGTATGATCTGCGTCTTGTCATGACCAGGAAGCATAACTTTTGTGCCGTCCCAATCATCAACCTTCCACTGGAATGCGTAATGAACAGCGAAGTCAGCGTCTTCGGAGACAGCCTTCATGTGATTGAAGTGCTCAGCGAGGCCACTGTCAATTGCGGTGACATCATCGATGCCGATTCTCTCGTTCGCGATGTATTTCCATACGATGGGAGCAAACGGGATGTCTTGCTGCAAGCCAGTTCTGATGATAATGCCGAGCAAGACGCCAATCGTGTAGTAATCAACGCCTCTGCTCATAGACTTGTCGAATGGGATGTACACGTCTTTGTGCTGGCCTGTGTGATTACGCATGTTCGGTGTTGGAATTGCGAGCATTGTTGTTGGCTCGAAAATCGATGCTGCTGCTTCTGTCAACAGTTCTCTGCCTGGGCCTCCAGCATCGACAGCCATTTCGCCAACAAAGTTCACCTTCCACGGCCTCTTCTTGCAGCAGAGTCTCTTCGGATCGACTCCGCGCAATATTCTTGACAATTGTGAGATTATAGAGTACATTGGATCGCCGTTGCCGTTTGTCACCAGTCTGTGAGCTGTGTGTCTGTCGATTGTGAGTGTCGGGTAGATTGTCTCAGGGGAAAGATTGATCTGTGAGATAATTGCATCAGCGGCATCTTCAGCGCTGAGGAAGCAAGTCATAGAGTTCCAGAGATTTTGTGGGACGTTCTTATAATAGTTATATCTGATGTAGTTAAAATGATGGATCAGCAATGCGTGGAGAACGACAACTGTTGGCGAGAACTTGCTGCACAAAGAGCAGCCCTTGGAGATGTTCTCTATTGCTGGAAATGTTGGTTCTCTTAGAGAAATTCTCGGCAAAATTGAGATTAATTCTTCCGTGTCCGATGGAGTCCAGTCGATTGCAAACTGGTGCATGTCATCAATGAATCTCGACTTGATCGATGAAACGGATACAAGGTTAGATAATGCCGCTTGTTTCGCTAATGGCTTCTTTGTCAAACATGTAAGTGTCGGCTTTATATTATTCCATGTATCATGGTGATTTCCGATGATTGAGAAGAACAAATCTTGCTCACGTGTGTTGATGATATTCTTCAAGTCTTGCTCACTGATAATAGCTGGGTTATCGAATTCAGCGTTGTTGCTCCTGAATATGTACATTTCATGAGAAATGCGGCCAGTTTTCGTGAACTTGATTTCGATTTCAAGACCTGACGGATTTGCAACGTGAAGTGTTGTTGGTGATGTAATTGTAAGCGTTGGATCTATGTAATCGCCACTTCCTTTGAACGAGCCTGAAATCCTGAACCAGAGAGGTAATATTTCCCAGAACGGGAAACCTTCGAGCGACTTATATTGGCGCGCGAATTGTCTGAGCATCAAAATGTAGCCTGGGAAGTTGCCGCGGATTGCACCTGGATCAGTCACAGCGTCTGGTATCATGATCTTGTCGTCCGTAGCCGGTTCAAACTTCTTCGTAAAGAACTCGGGGAAGTACATCGAAATTCTCTTGTTTTCTGTAGATGTCAAAACGTGCTGATCGTGCAAATACAAAATGTGGAAGCGCTGAGAAACAAAGTCTTTCCTGTTCTGCAGCATCGATGCGACAACAGCCAATAGCTGCTTGTATTGAAGATTGTCATCGAACGGAGTGATTGGTATTTGGATCTGCATCAAATCAGCGAATTGTGGCAAATAGTTATAGATGAAAGGTGACTGAATAATGAAGCATTCTAACAAAATTCTTTTCGCTGCAGCTCTCTCTTCATCAGATTGCGCAATGAAAACAAAGTTTTTGAGAAGCAAAAGCATCTCGAATGCAGTATCATAGATCCATGTGTTGTTCATTGGGTTGATGTCAAAGATCGAAAACTCTCTGCGATTTACGCCTTGAATGACAATCATGTGCGGTGGGTCAGATAATGGGATAATTGCTGGCGCTGGATAAAGATCTTGGCTCGTTGAGCTTCTGAACCTGATAGTGTCAGGGATGAATCCGTGGAAATCGTTAGGAGCAATAATGCAGTTGCTTGAGCACTTGAATTCTATCGGTTTGTCTTTCCAGTTGACTGGCTTGTCTTTGTCCTTCGGCGGAGCAAAGTAGTGGTGGCTTCTGCACGGACGAGCGATCAAGTGCATTCTTTCGCTGCGAGCCATAGCCTGAAGACCGGTGCAAAGTGCGGAAATGAATTGAGGTCTTTGGACGAATATTTTTAGTGCTTTGAGGGATTCTTGTTCCAAACCCATATATAATATATTCGTGTGGGCTGCTTTGCCCCAAATAGGCGTCGTCAATGAGAACGGGAATTTTTGGAGTTCAAATTCAGAAGGAATGAAACTCTCAAGCATGACTGTTAATAATGAAACCAGTTTCATCATCAGCCTTTCTGACGTGATAAGTTCTTGCTTGAGCAGCAAAATTCTCATCAAGACAATCGTTGACCATTGTAGTGATAACTGCTTATAAAGACCGCGAACTTGCTCCTTGACTAATGAATCGCTGGCCTCTGACGTGAAGCCGATG
The DNA here is from genome assembly GCA_008369845.1 of Trichomonas gallinae. Taxonomy (NCBI): domain Eukaryota; phylum Parabasalia; order Trichomonadida; family Trichomonadidae; genus Trichomonas; species Trichomonas gallinae. The sequence goes on from MRSU01001930.1 coordinate 4,800, forward strand.
TGTATTGATATATATTGCGGAGGGGGAATAAAGTTTGACATCAACTTTTCGTCGGTCGAGAGTCTTCCAATATATATGGATGATGACTTCATTTTAGTTATGTCGTGGCTGAGTTGCACATTGCCTTGTGCCCATGACGGGATGTTGAATAATGGGCGCTCTTCGTCGAAGTCAATGCATCCGCGCTGAATTTGAGGTGGTGTAGCATTTGTGTCGAAAACAGAAGCAGCCTGTGGAACATTGACGTCGAACTGTATAGATTTATGCATAGCGACAATGATCTTGAATGCTTTTCCATCAGGGAAGAAATAGACAGCGTTGCCGATCTTGAATGATGCGGCTTTGATGTTGAAAGTGACAGTCAAAGATGTAGTACTCTGCGGTACGTTTAGTTGTGACATTGTTTCTATAGGATAAGTTTCGCCTTCAGGAATTGACACCAGAGAATATCTTGTGTGGTGTTTGTCGACGCAGCTCGAAATTACACCGACGAAGCACTTCATCTGGCCTGGCGGGGTGTTTATTGTTACAGTAAATGCTGGCGCTTCAGCTGATATTTGCGGGGAAATGTATGATATGTATTCGTTGTCTTTGTACCTCATCTGGCTGAAACCTGAAACAGTCGGAAGAGTATTGAGTTTTCCAAATTTCTCGATTTCTGTGAACGTGTGCGAAATATCAGAGAAAGGAAGCGGACACTCGACGAGTTTCTTCATGTGGTGGTTACTGAGTTTCTCGACAAATCCTGGCTCATTGCAGAAAAGCGCTAGAACTTGCATGTAGACAGATTCAGTGACTTTAGATGCCTGATTGAACGCGTAGTCGAAGAAGGAAATAATGAAATCGAAATCGAATTCCTTAGGATCAAGGATAATCATCGGGACAGCGTAAATCATTGTCTCAGGAGTAATTCTAACTTGAAAGTACTGAGACATTATATTGAACGGCCTTTGGAAGCAATAATAGTATGTGTGCTTCTCTTCGATGACTTGGTAGATTGCGATGCACTCGAACACTGAGTTCCTGTTTGAATGATATTTGACATTGCAATATGGCCTGAGTTTTTCAACGTAAGTACCAATGATAGTTAATGCTCCGCATATATCATATTTATCGCTGTCGATATTGAAAGAGTGGATGATTCTTTTGAGGATTGGCGCCGCTCTGTGTTTAGATACAATCATTTTCCTCATTATCCATGTCATCTCGTTGCAGAAAGGAATGTGAACGTTATTCAAAACGTTTTCGCCGATGAACCTTATCATCCTTGAAATTGTTTTCTCGACTTCTTCATCTGATATGTTTTTAGATGCGAGCATGTAGAACATCGTCCTGGATGTCAATCTCGCCAATTCACTTTTAACCGTCCAGAACATGTTGTTGTATTTCTGGAATAATTCAAGCGGACAATCAATGAACCTCAAAGCTTCTGACAACAAAATATATCTGATTGGCTGTATATCGTCTATATTAGATAATGATTGTGGCAATTCTATTATTGACGGAATTAATGAGAAACATAAAGCAAATAAAGAAAATCTCGATGGATTCTGAGAGAATGCTTCTAATATACCATCTAAAAAGAATCTCTTAATGTCATCGAATAAATCAATGTCTCTGAAGAACCTGTAAGCGACGAGAATCCATTTATCTGTGTCAATGTCAGCTTTAATTAATGACAAAATTCTGTGGAAGAATGATTCTATCTGTTTCTTCTGAACATCATTCAATGGAGTCATCTTCATAATAGAAGACAATCCATCGAATCTCTCTATTTTAGATAAAGCGTATGAAATGATATCATTGTACTGCGGGTGAATCTTCATATTATATGTGCTGTCTATCAAATTGAAGCCGACTAAAGTCGTCTGTATTCTCGATCTTTGCTGCGCTAAAATTTTCATGATGCTTTCAGGCGGCATGTCGCATAGAACGAAGTCACCGAGAAGAACAGATGGGTTCTCTATGCCATTGAAATTCGACTTCATTCTTATCAACATTCTCAGACGATTTTCTATGACTTTTACTTCACTTTGCTTTCCATTTTGCATCAATTCTCTAACTGTGTTTCGTATCCTGAACATTTGTTCGACGCATTTTCTGAGTTTGTCGTTCAATGTTTGCGTGTTGTTCAAATTCATTAAATCTGAAACGCATTCAGTGTGAATTGAGAAAGCTGCCATTGATAATCTGTCGAGTCTCTGAATGTTTTCCTTCAGGTTTTTATTCTGCAGTGGCTTAAATTTCTTGTAAATCACGGGCATTATTTCATAATTGCCTAAAATGAAATCATTCATCTTGTCCATGTTGAGGGGTTCAAAGTCTTCATCTGTGATTGTTGTAATATTGTATCTGTCAACGATATCAATGTTTGCGCGAACGAGCCAAATAAATCTTTCTTCGAAAACTGATAAAACGCCGCCTTTAACAAGTGTTGCTGCGAATTGTGCGAAAAGGAACAAGAATTCTTTGATTAAAATAGAAAGTTTGCCGTCATCTGATGGATTAAATCCAATTCTTGTGATAAATTCGCCAATTTTCGTCAATAACACGTGGAAAAGTGATGTGGCAACTTGTGCAACTGTGTGGAACTTTGTTAATGAAGAAAGACCATCTACTAATTCTTTGAATAATGTAAATATAACTGAATCAACGAGTTCGTCTTCTGAAGTTACTTCGCTAATTGCTGCATCGAATCTTGATATAATGAAATTAATATATTCGCCGAAAATGTGTAATTGATTCATTTCATCAGCATCTTTGGCAGTAACAGCGACAGGAAGGAAAGGATCGCGCTTAAGAGTATCTAGGGCTGCTGTTATCAATGCGTGTTGATGAAGAAGAAGTAAACTCGTGAAAATCGGTTTGCATTGCGGATCTTTAAGCGATTCTGGCACAAGTATACGAATGGTGCTGTCACGTGTCAATGATATATGCGATAATATTCCAGAAACGACAATTCTCGAAAGAGCCCATTGAATTAAATTTTCATCTGTTAATTTTTCAAGGATGCTGCACATCATGCTTAGAGAAAACTCATTTACATGACGTTCCTCATCTGTAATGATGAACATGCTTAAATGATTGAAGAAAATAAATGTTCTTAATTCAGATGGAAGGAAAGTAAGCACATCGAGAAGTCTATTAACTAAATCCGGCGCGATTTTGCTGGCAACTTCTATTGCTTTGAGGTTAAGATCGAGAATAACAAGAAGAGCCTGCAGCATTGATTTCATGAATGGAACCAACTTGTCGGAAACCTTTCTATTAGTGTTGACGTAGCCGATAATGATGTCAATGAGATGATCAATCTGTTGACGATGGTCTTTTTCAGGAAGAAGAGCTTTTGGAATAATTTGCGAACCAACAAGATGAATTAAGTTCTTTTGAAGTACGTATGTAAGCTCCTTGAAGCAGTTAGATTGCTTAATTTTAGAAACTTGATGCGTAAGAGGTGTCATTCCAAATAATTTTGGATTTAATGAACCCGCAAAGTAGTATTTCTTAAGTGTTAAGCGCGGGCCAACAATAGTCCACATGGAGCGTGTGTTCATGTCTGTCATAATCGAATAAAACTGTTCGTTGCATGAATAATTATCATCTAATACATGTTCACCAGTAACTAATGAAAAAACACGTAATAGAGACGTAAACTGCTGTACTCTGAATAACATGCCGATGAAAACACCATTCATTGCCATTGGAATTTGGTGATAATCTGCCATTGCAGGGAAAAGTTCACGTAAATCCTTGCTTAATGGAGAATTTCCTGAATGTAGTTGTACAGTTCGTATTAATTTGTTTGTATTTGAGTCATAAACATGAACAACGAAATTTTGTTCGACGAAACAATGAGATATTCCATCAGATAGTACAGCGAAGTAGTTCTTTTCTAGTGGATCAACCTTTGGCCTTGGATCCACGTCTGTTGCAAGAATTGCGTCGATTGTATAAGTAAAAACTTGTTTCGAATAATAGATTTGCAAAAGATCACCGCGAGTGATTAGTGATGCATCGTTACCGAATTTGATGTTTAATTGTCTGAAAATTGGCGAAGAAATTGCAGCGTGATTAAATAACGGGAAAATCTGTAGTATTCCATCAGATACGAGCGTGAATAAGAATCTACCATTCGTTGCCATGCCGTGTGTGGCAACAAATTTGGTAGGCATCGGAATAAAATGGCCAATTGGATTTTTCGGGAAAAATTCCTTCGAAGGCGGCGGAAAAGCAGACGGCGGCGAAACTAGCTTGAAAAATGTTGAAACTACTTCAACAGCTGCGATGTCTACCTTCTTAATTGTTAAAGAATCAATTGCAATTTGAATGGCATCGAGAATTTGCAAAAATGACGGCTGAACTAGCTTATTTCCATGGCGTGGAGGTGTAAACGACCACGGTGAGAACATTTTGCTTGCATAAAATGATGATGCGCCGATGATCGCAGTGGAAACATCCTCAATTTTATTATAATAGCTGTAGTTGGACCTCAGAGTTAGCAAAAAATCGGGTGTATCTTGATTTTCTGTGACTTTCGATGAGAGGTTATCTTGTTCCTTAATGATTGTTTCCAATAGCTGCGGGATATTCGATAGTTGCTCGTAGCAGCCCAACAATATATATGATAAATCGGCTGGAGATATTGGACATTTAACTGGCTGAGAAATATAATCAGAGATTTTGATGAAGGGAGTACCAGCAGAGCGTTGCCAAAAGGAAGGGTCCGAATATACCCTTTTGTAAAGATTAGAACTCTTTTTTGACCTCGAATCTGCTGATGAAGAATTTCCCATATTAAAATCTAAAAAATCGCTGTTTGAACTATGTCATATACACATTATAGGTCTTTTTTGCTGTTGAATAAAACGATCAAGTAAATTGCAATCAAAAAAGTGACAAAATTTAAGGTACTTCTCGATTAAATGATCAACTACTTATTTAGTGCCTGAGAACTACTTAATTGTTTTAGCTATCGCATAAAAATGTTATTTAACATAACAAACATTTGTATTTCTTGACTTTATAATTTCAAAAATTTATATATTAAATATAACTCATTTGGGACATGAATAAATGATCTTCATACATATTAATATAGCTTATGAATACAAAAGGGAATGAAACTTCGAAATCATCGAGCAATTTGGTTCAACCAACCTTTATCCTGTTCAAATGAACGAAATATATATATCTATTGATTTTGTGTTATTTTGCTAATATTATCATTTTGTAAAAAAGAGTGATAACAAGGGTTAATCTTTTGATATCACATTCTTTAGATTCTATATTTTAATGATATATAGTGTATTAATCGATATATTCTCTTTTGTATCAGCTCAAATATTCAATATCAATAATTGTCTGGTTTTTGAGATATGCTGAATATTAATAGTATTGCATGTAATGTTATAATGAATATGATAACGCAGTAAATACAAAATATTTAAGATTAAAACTGTTAAAATATGTTTAAAAAGTATAATGAATGTTCAGAGGTTTATTCCTATATAGATATATTCTGGTACACATGTGTCTTTTTATTATATGTGTGTCAATTTCTAATTTTATACATCTGATTATTGCTTTAGACAACAGCTCAAAATAAGAATTTCCATACGTGATCAAAATACATAGATCTTTAAAAATTGATACTATAGATTTAAATCTAAATATAACAAATCAATTTTATTTCGATTGTGGATTTATGATTTAGACGAATTTAGTCATCAAAATATTGTTAATAATATTAAAGTAATTTAGATAATGTTATGGAAAAACCTAAGAAGATGCGTTGTTCTGGACAATGACGAGATTTACAGGTAAATCATGCTATGTACGTAGCGAACTTTTGTTTTACATATCTTCTATATGACATGAATCTTTGTTCGATATACGATCCCGATAATATTCACAAAAACCCGTGTTGTGCTTTATAATTTTGTAAATTACTAAAGATTTTGGCATTATTAGTGAATGCAAAGAATTGGAAATGGAGAATTACTCATATATCCGAAAGCTAGAAAGACAAAATTGTTTAAATCATAACAATAAAGAAAAAATATTTTGACATGTAAACAAAAGTATTATACTTTTGCCATGTAAAGTAAAAATTTTTGAATTGATAAGAAAGGGGAAATGATAGTAATATTGTTACAAACAATCAATGTCGTCGAACTATAGCAATTTTTTTCACGAAAATCAAAAGTGTTTATTTATTGAATGCTAACAAATTTTACAGTATATTATTTTAATTAATTAAATGCTAATAAATATATATAATTGGGTTAAGAAAATTAATGAATTGAGGGTAAGTAGAAAATTACGGTTTTAATGATCAAATTCATCGCAATATTGACAATGATGAGATTTTTGTAATAGTATTAATACACATATGATAATTCATGCAGTTGTTTAAATTAACTTTTCTGTAAAAAATTTTCAAAGGTTATTGGTGCGATAAATTGAAAAGATCTTGCTCAGAAAAAAAATTGATAATTCCTATTCCGCGGATATCATAATTCTAGTAAAATCAATTTGTAATTTCAAAAATCAAAAACATAATGTTTAATCTATTGGAGATTTCTAATTAGACTGCCCGTTAAATAATTTTATTTTTCAAACAACTTAGCAAAAATTAACAGAATTAAATCATCGGTTATCTCTCAAATGCAAATAACCAATTCAAAACTTTTTTACAAAGCAAATCATATGCGTACACAAAGATGATAAACATTTTCTAATCAAATGATTTTGAGGGGATCGTATTTTTAAAAAATATTTTTTTAATATGGCAGAACTCGCGTTATCATCCTTCAAAACACTATTGGAAGCGCAAGACGTATCGGAAATTGGAGATACTATACCGATTCCCAGGTTCAGTGAGCAGCATTTGATTACGATAACAAACCAAGCGAAAAAAATGCTCTGCTTAGCGAATCCTGTTATCTATTATACGGGCCCTTGCATCATAGTAGGTGATTTGCACGGAAACTTGCATGATTTAATAAGAATCTTCATTATGTTTGGTCTTCCACCGAATACAAAATACATTTTCTTAGGAGATTACGTCGATCGTGGTGAATACTCATTAGAAGTAGTAACTCTTCTTTTCGCTTTATACATTCTTTATCCATATTCAGTTGTTTTACTCAGAGGAAATCACGAATTCAGAAATGTAAATTGCAATTATGGATTTAAAAAACAAATATTAGATGAATACGAAGGAGAGAACTTATGGGAAGCGTTCAATAATACTTTCGAGTATTTACCAATTATATGTAATTTGAACCAGCACATCGTTTGCCTTCATGGAGGCATAAGCGAGAAGTGCATGGACCAAGAAATATGGGCAAGCCTCAAAAATGGATATAAATTCAGTTCTAAAACCGATTCGATGATTGAAGATATCGTCTGGTCTGATCCATCCAACATAATTACAACGTATGGATCAAACCAGCGTGGCAGAGGTGTCGTTTACGGCCAGGTCGCTCTTACTGCTTTTCTCAGACAATATGATTACGATAAAATGATTAGAGGTCACGAAGCTGTAGATGGAATCGCAAAACACTTCAATGGTACCTGTATTACGGTATTTTCGACATCGGGTTACTCTGCATATCATGGTGGCGTCGCCTTCGTAGGTACAGATACAGATGTCCAGACAAAGAAACTTCCATTGACTCACTACAACAAGAAAGAAGAAAGTTCGTTCTTCGATGTTGTCGTTCCAACAACAAATCAGACAGAAGATAAAACCTTAACTCTCAAATCTCTTAGCACAAATAGCTCGTCGCCGTACTTCAAACAGTCTTCTACAACCATCTCAACCGGTCCAAAGCCACTTAGAACAGTTAGATCATCTGGCAGTTTCCTTGCCTTGCGCAAAACTCTCGCTATTGTTAAGCCAAAGGTCAACAACAATAACAATATACCAAGTCATATCGAATAGTCTTAGAATTATTTCAAATTATATTTTGTATTTTTTATTATTAGATTGAATTTGTTTGTAATTCCGATTCCTGTTTAAATGATGTTCGTAAATTGTCATTTTGCTTTTAATTTCTGGCTGTTCTTTCTTACATTTCGTTCACGGCAATTTTTATAATTATATATTTCATGCCTGGATATGGTATATTATGATGGAAATCACCTATATCATGCATTGAAATCCATACGATCGTGTAAATCTCGAAATAAATTTTGATGGATTCGATTTTATTCGAATTTGAGTTTAAATGTATGAAAATTCCTGTAATTACCAAAAATATTATCTATTTTCACAGCCGTGCGAAAATTTAGAATAAGAATTAAAAAATTTCCAAACAAAACATTTTACAAACAACAATAATTATTATATATTCTTAGCTTTGAAGCTTTGGATCAACGTTTTCGTTAAATCCATGTAAAAATTACTTGGTCCTCCCCAAGAATTTGCATTTGTTGGATAATCTGGGCGTTCAACTATTGGTTCTATGGCAGATCCAGCCGTAAAGTCATTGAATGACTCAATGAGAACAATTCTAGCGTCTGAATTTGTCGCAGCTTCGAAGCTCTTCCTGTAATATTCACCGCTCTTTCGAAATCTCTGATCCCACTGTGTATAAGTCTGGTAGAACAAGTCATAGCCTGGGCAAATCGTTGGTATGAAGAGCATGCCCCTCTGCACAGCGTCTTCGTATAATTTCTTCCAAATGATCGGTCTAGCGAGCCACGAAGAGTTCTCAGATGGTCCGTAAGTATTATATCCATTAAAACCTGACTCCAAGGCATAACCGACATGTGGATTTGTCTCCAAACTAGTAATAAAGAAGAGCTTGTTGCGCATTGATATAAGATACTCTTGTAAACTGTATATATCGTTCATTACATTGAAAAATATTATTGGTTTGCGATCAAACTTCAAATAAATTGGATCATATGCGTAATTCGACATAATATACTCTACATCACGCTGAAGTGCTTTATTATCGGCACCTTGATATTTTTCAATTCTAATTGCAACAGAAATGCCTATCTTTTTCGCTTGTTTTAGTATGATTTTAACTGATTTATCAATGAATCCGTTGTCTTTATGTGCAGGAACCCAAGGAATAATAATTCCATCGATTCCGTTACGAGCAATCATTCTCATATGCGTCTTAATCAGAACTTTATCGTGTGATGAATATAATCCTAATTGTGGAAATACTCTGGATGCAATTTCAAAAGGAGGATTCACATAAATATTCGATCGGCCTTCTTTCAAGTTCCTCCATCCATTGTAATTCCCATCCGTAGCGTTGTTAGAGTAACTTGCCTTGTAAACAATCCAAACTTGCTTTTCGAAATGTGACATTGGAGGTTCTAGGATGAATCTGTCTTTTGTCATGAATAATTTGTACAAAATAGCAATCTCTAGTATAATCATTGGCGCAATCATGCCATAGCTATACTTCGATCTTATGAAATTTCCTAAATTCCTCCTAAAAGTCATTGGCACTTTTTTTGTTATAAAAATCATGATTTCAGACATCAAAAAACCATTTCCATTCAGTCTAATGGCATCAAATAGATACACAATGACTCGCTATATATAAATGTCTTGTATTCGCAGGAAAAACAAATCAATCAAATTACAAAAATATCAATTTCTATTATCGAGAATTTTGTCAAAATAATGCAGCATGTAATAATGGAGTTTGACTAAAAGTGTTTGAATAACTTTCCACACCATATATCAATCTTGAATTATCCAAATTGTTGAATTAGCCAAGCATCTCATAATCGAAATCCAATACATGCAAAGTATTTTTTTTCTTATGTTTGTTACTAAAACTGAGGATTTTCGCATGTTTAGTTGAAGCTTCATTATAATATTTACATATTATATGAGGATAGAATATTCAGCTAATGAAGTTTCGTATTCAGCCTTCAAATGATACGCTTCGCACCAGAGTAAAAAAAAAAGATTCGTCATAAGGAGTATTATTATTTTCAACTTCGAAATCCCAAAAATTGAATCCGTGCGAGTCTTTAAAGAATGATTAACATATATAATTGGGTTATTGATGTCATGATTAAATAGAGAAAATTATAATCAGACAATGAAGTTATTGTTTTTTAAAATTAAAAAAAATACAAATTTTAGTTGATATTTTTCGCAATGGCAAGTAATTCGGGCATGGCTGATATGATGGCAGTCCTTCCTTCGCGAGTTTCATCTGCTCTGAGCTTCCTCACCTTCTCGTAGAGGTCAAGCAAGTCGGCAGATTTGTCGCAAAGCTTTTCGAGTTCATCGCGAAGCTTCCATCTTGCCTCGTACAATCTCGTGAAGACATTCTTGTCGATAGCCTTGGAGAGAGAGCGTGCGAAGCCTTGTGCATCGAGCAAATCCTTCTGTAGCGCGTCGAGTCTATCATTCCATCTCTGGAAACTCTTCTTTGACTCTGTAAGTGTTTCCGATGCGCTTTCTGCTGTCTTTGAAATAAGCTTGATGCATGTCTGCATGTCTTTGTGTTTCTTCTGCTTGTATCTTGAGCATTTGTCACGTAACTCTGCTAAATCTAATAATTGTCGAGTAATAAATTGATCTAAGACAGCTGATCTGTCTGCGTTGTTCATTGGTTCGATGATCTTCCAAATGCTGTCGAAATTTCCTGTGTCGTACTTGATTAATTCGGCCTGCGGCATTTTATTAAGTCTTTCTGTAGAGATTTCGATTTCTTTCTTTAAGAGGTCGTATTTAGCTTCGTGGATTCGTTTCTTCTTCTTGAGTTCATACTCAAAGTAGCAAAGAATCGATTTAATTCCGTTATCATTTGAATCTCTGCTTGCGAACGAGAAATTCGTAAGATATCTGAGTGCCTCATCCATTTCATCCATTAAATCGGCTCTATCTTGAGCTTTGCTGTTTAAAACTTGATTGAAAAATTCTTCCGAAAATGGCTGCGAAATTAAGTTCTGTTCTTCTTTCCATTGATCGCGGAGATTTTGTTTAAGCTCGAGTGCTTGCTTGTAAAGCGATTGTTTGTGTCGTAAATCATCAAATAAAAGATCGAGTTGGGTATAGATACTTTTGAGCTCAACGAGTTGAGGAGGATCGCAGACTTCGACAAGACCCATGTCGCTGTAGATTACAGGATCAACTGCGTCGTAAATATTTTTAATTTCCCAAGGTTGGCCGTAAAGCATCGCGATATTGTTGACAGGGCCGTTCCTGCCGATACCGCCAACGACGTGGACGAGGTAATGATCTGCGTCTTCGCGAATCACGTAAGCGATGTGATTGTAGCGAGCCATTTTTTCGTTCGATTTAACTGGCGTCCAGATGACAGCTGGGTTGTGGTATGTTGCTGAGAGGTCCCACATGTCTCCTAGAATCTTTCCATTTTCGTCGATTCCGCCGAAAACGCGAATTCTGTTTTGAATTAAAGACAAAGAGCAGAAAAGTCGGGGCGGGAGGTCGTCATCTTCAAGGGGGATGGTAGTTGCTCGGAAAGTATCATTTTCTAGTTCGATACAGATGATATCTCGCCTGATATATACGAAGCTTGCGCCTCCAATAACATATAATCTGGAGCAACCTGCGTAATACCATAAAATCGATGAATGGCCCTTTCTGCATGGAACTCTGTCACCACTATTCTTCAGTTTCGTCCATTTACGTGTAGGAATATGGAATCTCCACATATCAAATTCGTCAATTTCAGTGGAAATTCCACCAGAAAGTATGAAAGACTCCTGATCTATTGCTGTGAGACTGTACATGTCGCGATTACCTGGCCTGTCACCATCAATTGGAATTTCTTCGAATCTTACACCAATTTTTCCTTTAAAAACGGAGAGTTGCTTTCCATCGATGCTTTCGAGCTTGTATATCGTGTCACCTAAAGCAATCGCAGTAAAATTTGGCTGATAAGAATTGTTAATTGTCATTGCAATGTCACCTTTTTATCACTTTTTATTAATTTTTATTTTACAAAACTTTGACATGTAAAATTATTTACATATCAGATTATTATTTGACAAGTAAAAATATTTACATAGCAAATCAATTTTTGTGAAGCAAAATCATTTACATATCAAAATATTATTTGACAAGTAATATTATTTACATAGCAAATCAGGTAGTTTTGGTAAGAAAGTTAATATGTAAAATGGAATTTTCGGAAAATATTCAAAACTACTGTATATGGTATTGCTATTG
>MRSU01001940.1:0-19933 GCA_008369845.1 Trichomonas gallinae
AAACGGTAACATTTTTCTATAGTTTACATTTTTAGACAGGTTTGCACAGCGTTAGACGGGTTTTTCGCGTGACTGTATATCATTTTCGAATAAACAAAGTGATTAATATCATGAAGTTTGGAACATTGTCTGCATACTCCTTTTGTCGTATTCCTCTTGATGGAACAACTGAAAGCAAAGAAATTTTACATAATCTAGGCTTAGATTGATCTTCTTGAAGCACAACTATATCTCGCCTGAACTTTTGTAATGCGATTTGAGTTGCCTCAATGTGAGGAGATTTATTGTAATAATATGTCTAAATCCAATCTACATGTATCGATTTTTTTTTTTTTTTAAATCATAAAAAAAAACATTAAACTATTTCAAGATACTGCTTGTTCAGATAAGAATAAACTATTTTATTAAGTTTTCATTTCAGTGCTTTTTATTATTCATTTGCACAATGCTCTATTAAGGTTCTTTGAACAGCTGAATGTCGATTATTTGTAGCATAATATAAGGCAGTATCTAAAATTAGGGCAATATTCTATAATTCGTTCTTTGTTAAATAACAATGATTCTGTAATTATTGATTTTCAAAATTTAACTTGTTATGTATTTCCTTTCAAATAAGTCGTAATTAATTAAAATCTTATTAATTGATTCAACTCGAGAAAAGAAATCAAAGAATTACATCGATAAATAGCAATATGTAGTTATTAATAGTCGGGTTTTCTGATGCAATGAAGATGAATTTGAGGAAATTATGAAAATTTTGAATTAATCCATATTTTTGATTCATAGAATCTAACTTTGATGTGGCTTCTCCATTTAAGATTAATATTATCTTATTTTGAAATAGATTCTATTTTGATCAAAAATATGAATTATGCTAGAGCAGCATCTTTTTGTGGCTTTGATGGTATTTCTTCTGCTTCTTCTTGTTCTTCTGCCTTTACATCGTCATTTGTTTCGGTTGAATTCATGTAATTTTCCAATTCGTTTTCGAGTGATGAATCATCTACAGCAGTTATAGGAATGCCAAGAAGTTCTCCAATTTCATTGAGTGCTTCGGCTTGCGCATGATTTTCTTCCATTAAAGCTTCAACTTTTTCTGGTGTGTATTCTTCTGTGAATTTCTTGAGTGCGTTGTTAGTAAGTTCAATAGAATGAACATAGTCTTTAGTAATTTTTGCAGATCTAATGTTTTCAAGTTGCTGAATGCAATTGAACTTTTTGTCTAAAGCACTTTCCATGGCTTTTTGGCGCGCCTTATTGAGCAGAAGTAGTTTCTTTGCGTGCTCAATCTTCTTATTTTTCATTGATTCCCTGATTTTTTCATTTGTTGAATCAATTTGTTTTTGTAAGGTTTTCGCATACTTATCTAAATTGTCTCTCATCACTCCCATCTTCCATTCTGCTTGATCTATGTCATCAACAGCTGCTTCTTGTTGAGATTGCTGATTATTTTTAGTAGAAAACACGCCGCCCATTATAATCCTAATAAAAGGATCGGATTTTTGTCACTTTACGTGTCAAAGTTATTCTTTCTTGATTTATTTGTCAATAAAGGATATAATTTGTCACAATCATATTTTTACTATAGATATTGTTTTCATATATGTCCAAGTTTCAAGACATGAGTCACGTTATTTAGTAAGTTATAATCATCTAAAGTTCTACTATGCTAAAGGGGTAGAAAAATGTTTAAATATATCAAGAACTAGAATTTCAACCATTACATAATTAATATATATATGCAGTATATTTATAGAAGCTGATGGTTTTCTATATAATATGTTATTTTTAGCATAAAATTTAGATTCTTTCTTTTGCTCCATTTTTCAATAGAATTGAAATTGATTCGCTATTTTGAGAATTAACTGCAATGGTTAATGCAGTATCTCCATTATTATCCTGTGCGTTGACATCAGCATGATTGCTTACTAATAATTCGACAATATTAAATTCGTTGATTTGTGAAGCTCTCATTAATGGTGTTTGACCGTTAGAATTTTTAGCATCAATTTTGACTCCTAATTCGATAAGTTTTGTTACGAATTCAGCATTGCCAGTTGATGCAACTATTGATAAAAGTGTTTCAAATTCATTCTTAGCATTAATATCAGCTCCTTTACTGATCAACCACTTTGTAACATCATTATAACCATGAATGGCAACTTTCAATAGCAAATTCGTATAATCAATTTTAAAGCCTTTGTTATTTATCATTTCTAAAAATTCAACATTTCCATTTCTTGCAAAATATAGAACAGCAGAATTGATGTGATTGTGATTCTTATTATCAAATTTTGCTCCAGATTCGATTAATAACTTTGCGACATCAAAACTATTCTTTTCTGCGGCAACAATTAAGGCTGTTTTATAATTTTTAAAGACAGAATCAATATCAGCACCGTGTTCAATCAAATATCTTGCAATCTTTACGTTGTCATACTCTGCGGCGTAATGTAAAGCCCTTTTATCTTCATTCATCATTTCAATATTTCCTCCACGAGCTATCAGTTCATCAACTAATTCAACAATTCCAAAAGCTGCAGAACAAGACATCAAAAAGTCAATATTAACTAAATTCATCGAAATCAAGAACAAAAATACTTCAAGATTCATGCAATCTATTGTACATTGTAAATCAATTTCTTCGTTGTACATGTGATAAATATCCAAAACATGATCAAAGTCATGAATTTTGATGCAAGTCCACATCGTTGACCATGTTGGTTTTAATGTCATTAAAAGCTCAACAATTATATCTGGATTTTTCCCAATGAAGCTTGCATCTAAACATGCCTGGTCAATATCAACGCCATTGGTTCTTAAAAATCTAAAGCATCTCAATGCTCCGTAAAAGCAGCACCATTCTATCAAAGGCTTTCCGTAAACAATGTCTTTGTCAAATTTTATATTTTTCAAAATGAATTTTTCTAAATCATCATTGCAAATCGCGTGCATGATTGATTTCTCTTTGTAGAGATTTAGTGCTTCGTCTATAGTTTTGTATTCTGGTTCGAATAAGCTTGGCAATGTTTTCATTTCGATATTATATTCTTTGCAATAAAGAAAACGAATTTTTGAACTTAAAGAAAAAACTGAAGGTTTTATTGATGAATTGTCGCAGATTGTTTTAAATAAATACCAGTATCCTCGAATTGCTTTGTGATTATATTCTAATCCTTGAGAAATGAGCCGATATATTGATGACACATCAATGTTCAAATCATTAAACGAAGAAATCAATTCATCTAGCTTGGACTTATCATACTCGGGTTTCAGGGTCATTATTTCGTTGAATAGGGTAAGATGAGCCTCAAACTTTGGACGAATCTCATAAAAAGCTTCCATTAATATTTTAACACTTTTTTTCTCTGAATTAATAAGAGTTACATGAAAATTGATATATTTGTTAATGTCACCAAGTCCAGGAGAACCTAAAGGTTTGAGCAAGAAATTCTATTTTTTTGATATTTTTTCATCAAATTTTTAAATTACGTGTTTAGACTTATATAGAGATGTTATTTAGTAAATATTAGTCATTTAATGAAATATATATGAGCCAATAACATCAAAATAATGTTATTGATTCAATTTATATTAGTCAACTATCTATTATTCATCCAAGTTTATGCTATTAACATTCACATATTGAAGCATAAAGCCGTGTTATTCAACATGAATTAGCTGAAAATACGACTCGAAATCAAAATGATTAATATAAGGCTATAATATATATATAATATTAAGGAATTACGATTTGGATATCAACTATATTGATGATGTTTGATTATTAATGACGAAAGTCGCTAATTTTTGTAGAATATTGAATAATATCGAAAATTTAAGGAACAATATGACTCGATCCCTCTTCCAAAACGAATTATTCCTATCCGTAAGCCTATATACTATGAGATTCCCAATAGGGTAAAAATATCAAAAAATAAAAACAATTTATTACAACTTGATGATATGGTTATTAAAACGAATCCGGTACAACCATGTCATACATTACGATATCTGAATTCGTTCGCATCACAGTTCTTTAATAAGAATTTCAATGAAAATAATTTCTTGCCAATGCATTCAATTTATGGTAAAAACAGCATATGTTGACTGCCAGCAATAAGAAGATAACGAGCCGAAATGATTGAATCACATGTTTCATTTTACCGAAAAATTTGAAATGTCGGATTCGTATGATATCTAACAAGAGTGAAAACGGAAACATAATTAGCAACATATATTGGACAATTATCAGGAGGCTAATTGTTGAAAAATAATGATTCACAATTTGAATACACCACCAAAGCGGAATTTTGGGCCATCATTAAAGGTATAAGCTATATAGAATATTTTCTGATAAAATATCGAATATTGACGACTAAATATCAAGTTTCGGTTAAAGAAGTGAATTCATTATTGATTGAACGAATCAACATGTTCTGTGCTAATATTTAGAAGAAAATCAGAAATGCTATTAAATGATAAACATTACAAAGCGAAATAATGCCAACCAGAAAAATTGAATGATTTTTATGCGCCACAAATTCATGGATAACAACAGAAATTGGAAAGCACTAGTATCAACTAGAACAAAGATAAGATCGTGAATCGGATTAAATGACAAATGGGTTTGGAAAATAATGTGGTTTATTTTAATTATCATGTTTTTTGTTGTTTAGCAAATTATTAATGGTTGTAGATTCAAGATGAATAAATGAAGCTGGGTACCAATCAACTGCTCGGATAGAAAATTTGATCATCGTTTCCAAAAATATAGGCAAATATTGTAAAGATTATGAATATATAATTTGAAGGTTGCAAGTTACGATTAAAAGAATTTTTACAGTTGGAATGTTTTGCACTAAATATTAATCCGATATATGATAGATAAATTGGTCTTATCGTTTTGGTCTTTTGAAATTGATAATGATGAAAAATTTATAAAAATATACTTTTTATGTATTGAGCAGTGATAAAAATCTTTTATTTCAAAAATAATTGTGAAGAATAAAATCATCGATTTTTTATTTCAAATATCTTTTACAAACAGCAAAATGAGATGAAATATTGAATTGGAATTTTTTTCTATAGATGCTATGAAAAATATTGAAACAAATATATGCTTTTTGCATTATCCATGTCTATATTAAATGGTAGTCAAATATCTATCATTTAATCGAAAATAATGGCTTAAATTTCAAAAAATCAATTATTCTTTATACATGAAAAGATTTCTTAAATATAATGCGGCTAAAGATTTTCAAGTTAACAAAATTTGTGGGGACGATGATTTTAATACTTTTTCTAAAGAATTACCTATGCTCCGTCTCCACAATTGCTATAGAAAAAGCCTGATTAAAATCATCGATGATTTTCATATAAAATATTAATTCAAATATTATTTTCTCAATATTTTGAAAAACTGATTTCAAATTTTCATTACTTTACAAGCAGATAAGAAATAAATTCTCTTAGGACTATATGTAGCTGATGAAATATTAGCTTATGGTCTCAAAAAAATTTTAAAAGAAATATTCAGTCAAACCTATTTTTTTCTGTTTTTCACTTTTTATCAATCATTATATATTCCAATATTTCGATTATCAATGCTTTTTCTGGCTTTCATTTGTCCGACCATCGTTATAGAAAAATGAATTATAATATATATATTATCCCTAAGTATTTATAGACTTACTAAAAAAAATCTAGATAATTTTTTTTCCAAATTCAAAAAAATAACAGATGGAATGCAAGCGTACGTATATTAGACGCAAGAGATGTCTTAACGAAATCACTGCGACTATACGCAACGCACTCAGATATATATCAGAACGAAACAATGGCGAATTTACAGATGAAGCCATTGAACAATTGGCTGCTCACCACAGTAGTGCTATTGAGGCTGCCTGTTGGTTTCCGAAACAGCACATGACAGAAGGTGAGTATTCCAATTTGTTAATGGGAAAAGCTAAATTATTATGTCAAGCATTAATACAATCAAAACTACCAGTCTCGAAAAATACAAATACAGCACAACACAATCTCTCGGATCCGGAGGTAATCGAACAGAGTCCTCCTGAACAGTCGGCCTTGTGCCAATGTTTTCCGATGAGTTCAACCGAGCTAAAGGATTTCTTAATCCAGGGAGCATTCTCATTTAGCTCGATATCGCCGAATAGTATACCCCCACTTATTGATAGATCTGTATCTAATAATATTGTTTTACAATAAATAAATAATATGAAATAGAGTTAACTTTCGCCTTTTTCTGTAGCCCACGTATCCCTACGCGCCAACTAATAATAGTGAAGAAAAAATCTATGCTAAGATCCATTAATACAATAGATGTCCATGACTTCCATTATATAATCCACACTAGCAAATATTAGACAAATGGCATGATATGAGCCATTGTTTACGCTCAAAAACAAAATGATGTCACTATGAACTTTGGCAAATAATAGTCTTTTTTCTTATTCCTTTCAAACACACATATATAATGATGATCTAAATATAATGCAATCATCGAATTTATGTAAAATCGAAGAAAAAATTGATTGTTCGAATTCATCAAAACATAATTTCGGGATTTTTGGGGCTTTATGTTTGTATTTATTCATAACTATTCTCATTTTAATTATTTCAAGTAAAAGAAATGATTGAATGCAATAATAAATTGATAAAATATATTAGACCGGATTTTATGATCGACTATACTTATTTATCCAAATGGAAAATAACAGTATATCAATCATATAATATGTCTATTGTCTCCGGAAGACATAACTATAATTCAATCATAAAATTTAACCAGATTTTCATTCAATTTTCGACAATGTGGCATTTAATAAACGAAAAATATCACAGATATGTATGTTAATGGAATTAATGCTAACCAAAATGAATAAAAGTAATGATGATCCGATTTTTTATTCAAACTCTTAGAAAAATCAACGAAATATCAGCAAAAGGTAATAAATTCAGCAAATAAACATAAATTATTTCCAACCACCGGAAATAAACAAAGATTTAAGCAATTCGCCCCGTAAATTTAGAAAATAACGAACTTGAGCAAAGGAGAACCATACTCCACGATAGAATAAAATAATTATGTAGCTATACTAAATGATGAATCCAACTTCAGTTCTGTTAAATTATAATTATTAAAATTTTGAATAAAACCTTTTCGATAACTATGGCTCGCCTAACAAATAATCGAAATCTTGGCCTAATGTAGACATTAATTCTTCTTTAACACCTTCATATTCATCTGTGACCTCTAAATCTGATAATCTTTCCACTAAATTGCACAGTTTTATTGTTGAGTATCCTTTTCTATGCATAATAGTTAAAAGTTTGAAAAACAGACTATTATCCTCTTCATCTTCACGTTCTTCGAGACAAGAAATTATTTTGTCCATTAGATAATCAAAGCCTTCCTCTTCGTAATAATCTGGATCTAAGACTTCCACAATATTGAAGAGTAAAAGGAGTATCTGATATCTAGCACTAAATGGCGCTTCATCAAAATTAATCAAGAATTCTCTAAATTCGATATGATCATAAAACTCTGAAACATACACTGGGTTTCTCCATAAGAATTTTTTGATTATTTCAAGAATAAATTCTGAAAATTTGATATCACGAAGCAAAGCAAGATTTATATATCTCTGTATATCGAATTCATCTAAGTAGTTTGCTGCTGGAATATATTCAACAGCCAAAGAAATTAATGACAAACAATTACTTATTCCAAGCTTATCCATGTGTGTTATTTCAATTTCTTGGTTCCTCTTCACAAGCATATCATTGATAAATGCAATAGAACCAAACACATCTTTTATTATGATCTCTTCGTAAGCTTTAAATATCAAATCATAACTTACTTGATTTCCGATTGCATATATCAAATATGCACCATACCCATATAGTCTTAAATCGAAGAAAACACTAATAATTTGACCATATTGTTGCATTTCTTCAATTTTAAATTCATTTTGGATTATTTGATCTAAAAACTTAGCAATTGTATACATGAAACGAATAGATTCTAAATCATTTGTGCTTACCGTATTAACTACTTGAATAATATTATCTATGCCAAAAAAATTCCTGAAATTAGCAATTTCTTGTGGTTCATATACGAAAACTAAATGTATAATATCGAATGCGAGTGTTAAAATTGCATGATTCGTTTCTGATGTAAGTATAGTAGATAATAAGGAAAAAAGACCTAAATTGATTAATAAACTCAAATGACTTTTTTCAACGAATATTATAGATCCCAATAAGAAGAGAATTGTCTCTCTAAAATCAATACAGTTTTCGATTGCAGCAAATAAAAACTGAACAAAGTCTACTGTCGAATAAATGGTTACAATTTTGAAATTTTGCATTGCTATTCCTCTGATTTCGTTTAAAATTACGCCGCAGCGTTGAATTTGATTTTGTTGATATGAAATTATTGCATTTTGAATGCTTCTTTTTAATTGATCGGTATCTTCTTGTGAAACTGTATTATTTCTATCTGATTCAAGCTCTAATTTCGAATTGAAATCTTCACCTAATTCGAGTTTGTATTCCACCTCAAAAAAAAAAATGAGAAAAGCATAACATAAATGTCAGTAAATGTATTTCATGTTTGATTCTAAACTTGCAAAATTATGTTAATTTAATTTATTGTTCCAATAAATTGATAATTTTCTCATCTTATATTCATAATTATGCTATGAAAACACTATACACAAATCTAGTGTGTAGTATACTATCATAATGATCTGTTTATATTTTAAAAAATCATTCACACAGTTTACTAGGAAATGAATTATTATCTCGAGGAAATTTGTCAAAAAAAAAATAATAATAGGGTGTCGCCCCTAAATAATGATATAAAAATCCAAAATGAGGTCTTTTCAACAATCCTTGGTAAATTTAGCTCACTCTTGCAAAAAGAGAACATTTTCTCTGATAAGTTATTTCACTAAGCCAATTTAAAGGGTCAGCTACGCAAATATAACCCTTAACCAATTCTATGAGGTTATGAAAATTATCGCTTTGCCCAGAAACTTAAACTCACTTTTTGAAGAGATCCAATACGTTAACAACATGCATCACTTTACAGGTGGTGCTAGTATCGTCTAAAAAATAATTCTCTCGCTTAATTTTTTAATTAATTAGCTCTGAAATAGGTTAAAATCATGAAAAATAAAACACAAATAAAGATGGCTATTTGGCCGGATACTATAACATCGATGCGTTAATGACTTTACGTGTCAAATTTTGACTTTTATATTATAAAAGTAGTATTCTGATAATCATCAGAAGAAACATTATATTCGGATAGTCAGGTGTTACAAAGCATGTAATTACCATGTATACGTGTATAAACAGGTACTTTGTATCCGGCCACGTAACCAATAAAATAAATTGAAATTGATCGAAAAAAATTTATAAAAGGTGACAACCGACAAAATCTTACAAAAATTTGTCACTTTTTACGGATAATTCAAAACCATTCTATGAACAAAGAAGATTTAACAGCCGAACAGCTCGAAAAGATTCTCGTCGACGAAGACGACAGGGCCATAGAGACTCTCGGCGGTGTTGAGAAGATTGCCGAGCTGGTTGGCTCTGATATCGAAAAAGGTTTATCAACTGAAAAATTAGATAAGCAGAGGGAAAAGTTCGGATCAAATTCTGTGCCTGTCCGCGAGGTCCCTTCCATATGGGAGATGCTTATGGATGCTTTAGACGATGCTACACTTAAGATTTTGATTCTTTGCGCTATTTGCAGTTTGATTTTGGAGACAACATTCGCGACACCTGAAGAGAGAGGAACAGCCTGGATCGACGGTGCCGCCATTTTGTGCGCAGTATCAGTAGTTTCCCTTGTTCAAGCATTTTCAAATCACGATCAAGCGATTCAGTTCGCGAAAATCAATCGGTGTAACTACATATACAGTGTGCATGTCATTCGCGATGGTTCTATGCACGAAATCAAAAGTTCGGATGTTTTATGTGGTGATATCGTTGTTTTGTCGCCTGGTGATAAGATTTCCGCAGATGGTATCATCATAGAATCGAACGATCTTGAGATAGATACATCAGCAGCAACAGGAGAATCAACACACGATCTGAAATCTCTTGATAATCCATTTTTGCTCAGTGGAACACTCGTTTCGCAGGGTAGAGGCAAGTACCTTGTTCTCTGCGTTGGATCTCACTCGAATTTCGGAAGAATTTTCGCAACTCTTAATGAAGAGCAAAAACAGACACCATTGCAAGATAAACTCGAAGGACTCGCTGAGAACATTGGCTACGCTGGTATGATCGTCGCTGTGGTCTCTTTCGTCGCACTTTTCATGCATTGGATCTACATGAGGATAACTACTGGCTGGACTTGGTCATCCGCTCAAGATCTACTCGAATATCTTGTCGGAGCTCTCTCTATCGTCGTCGTTGCTGTTCCAGAAGGTCTTCCTCTCGCTGTTACGATTTCATTAGCTTATTCAATGAAAAAGATGATGAAAGACAACAATTTCGTTAGACATCTTCGTGCTTGCGAGACAATGGGAAGCGCAACAGTCATTTGCACTGATAAAACAGGAACATTAACATTAAATGAGATGAATGTCGAAAAAATCATCATCGGCGACCAAAACATGGATGCCAAGGACCACTCACAAATAGAAAAATCACTCATAGAGAAAATCATTGAATCAATCTCTATAAATTCGACAGCGGAAATTACAGATCATGGATCATTTGGAACACAGACAGAATGTGCATTACTGAGATATGCTATCAGCTATGGCGCTGATATTAATAAGATTCGCAGCGAACACAAAGAAGCTCATCAATATTCTTTCTCAACTCTTCGTAAAACGATGTCTACATACTTCAAACACAACGATAAGTACATAGTCTGCGCTAAGGGTGCATGGGAATACATTTTGAATCAGTGTAATCAATATTACGACAAAAATGGAAAAATTTACGAACTTACAGCTGATGTCAACAAATCTCTCAAGGCTATCATTGAAGATGGCTGCCGCCAGGGTTACAGAATGATGTCTGTTGCTTATAAACAAACAGATTCAATTCCGAAGAATCAAGATGACGCAGAATCCAACATGACACTGCTCTGCGTATTCGCTATCAGAGATTCTCTTCGCCCATCAACGCCAGGAGCCATAGCAGAATGCCAGAAGGCTGGAATCAGAGTTATCATGATTACAGGAGATAACGCGCTGACTGCAACGGCAATCGCGAACGACTGCGGCATAAAAACAGGCGATCGCACAGTTTTGACCGGCGACGACATCCGCGACAAATCAGAAAAAGAATTAGAAGAACTCGTCAAATCGTGCTGCGTCGTAGCTAGAGCCAAGCCATTAGACAAATACGCAGTAGTTAATGCATTGCAGCGCCTCGGAGAAGTCGTAGCTGTAACAGGAGATGGAACAAACGATGCCCCAGCTTTGCACACAGCTGACGTCGGCCTTTCTATGGGTATATGTGGCACAGAGATTGCCAAAGAGGCCTCTGACATTGTTATCCTTGATGACAACTTCAAGAGCATCGTCAGTTCCGTTATTTGGGGCAGATGCATCTACAACAACGTCAGGAGATTCTTGCAGTTCCAGTTGACAGCGAATGTCGGCACATTATTCATTTCGTTCCTTTCTTCCGTCATTTTACAAGACACGCCATTCAAAGCCGTTCAATTGCTGTGGATCAACATGATCATGGACTCACTCGGCGCATTGGCATTGGCTACATCAATGCCTCAGATATCATTGTTGCACAGGCCGCCGAATAATAGAGAAGCACCTTTAATTTCAGAATTCATGATCAAAAACATTGGCTCACAGAGCCTGTTCCAGGTCGGATTGATGATGATTTTGCTGGTGTTCCACGGATCGATCGAAGCTAGATCAGTCCACCACTACACATTGATATTCAACGTCTTCGTTTATTGCCAGGTCTTCAACTTAATCAACGCGAGGGTCGTCGACAGAGATGATAAGATTTTCGACTCTTTCTTCTCCAATCCGCTGTTTTTGATTATTATGGGTGGCATATCTGTCGTCGAGTTCATCCTTGTGCAAATCTGCAGCAAGTTCTTCGCAGCAGAAAAGCTCTCCTTCAACGAGTGGATCTTTTCTATATTAGTCGGCGCCGCATGCGTTCCATACGGACTCGTTGCCAGGGCTTTGCCTATAAATGTGTTCAACCAGATTGTCCAGCTTTTCGGATACGTCAAGAATTTGCTGGTTAAGGAAGAATAGAGAGAAATTATTTTTTATTATAAATGTTGTAAATTTTTATATAGAAATCAACTAACATTCTTTATCTACAAGCTCAATATTATTCAAATATTCGTATATTTCTATTAATTAGCTGAGATAAAAATATCCCAAAAATTATTTTGCAATTTTATGCATTTTATTACAAAATCATCATGAAATTATGCATTATCTGATGATTTATCTTGATTTGATGACTTAATTAGCAAAATATTTTCAATAATGAGGCCAATCAATAAATATTTAAAATATTTGGTTCATAACTATGACATAATATGAAGCTGAGAAGTATAAAGATGATGAATATTGATTAATATAATTTACAAACAAGTTTAAACAATTGAAGAGTCATCTTCGAAAGGTATTTCATTAACAAGAAGACATGGTGATTTCAAAATTCTTAAAACTCTTCCCATGTTAGATTTTCTTATTTCAACGCGATGAGTGCCCGCATGCGACCAAGAATGGCCCAATGATGGTGTATTTCCATGGAATGGAACAGTAGTCAAATGATTCGTAATAAGTACTGCAATTCCTTTTGATACAGCGATTGATTTCAAAACTTTGACAAATTCCCAGAGCATTGATGTTCTATCACCCTGCATGTCAACCGCTTGGCCACGCAAAGGTGCAGCAATAGAATCAATAACAATTAATCCAACATTGCCAATACTGTCAACAACTCTCGATAATGTTCTTGTTAGAGAGAATAGCATTGGATGATCGAGAATTCTAAGCACATGAAGCTTCAAATTTTTGGGAATGCATAAAGCACCTTCTGTATCTATCCAAAGCGTAGAATATGAGTCAGATATTGATTCAGCGTATCGTAAGCATAGAGAAGTTCGTCCACTTCCAGGAATT
Source organism: Trichomonas gallinae (assembly GCA_008369845.1). Classification (NCBI taxonomy): domain Eukaryota; phylum Parabasalia; order Trichomonadida; family Trichomonadidae; genus Trichomonas; species Trichomonas gallinae. The sequence continues at coordinate 13,173 of MRSU01001940.1, forward strand.
CCGCATATTTCAGTAACAACTCCTGAAATTAAAGGAGAAAGTGTAGAATCAATGGACTCATATCCACATTTGTATGACACAAGTTCGTCTGATGGCACTAAAAATGTAGGTTGCTGTTTAACAAAACTTCCCAATGATAATTTTTCAACGATATAGTCCTGATCTGACTTCGGCATCGTGTTGTATGACCATATGTAATGGTCAGCAAGTGCCTGCTTTTGCTGCTCAGTAAGGTCGAAATCAAGTGTTGTTCTCTCATTCATTAGTTTTGAAATGAAAAAGGGAAGTTCCTCATCCTGATTTTTGGTAAAATTTTAATTTGTTTCATTTTTTCATCATTAAAAACGCGTCAAAACACAAAACTAAACAATACAATATATTATATTTTTGGAAATAAACACAACCATTGTTATTAAATTTCATAAAAATTAATATTTATGAAAAATTTGGATATTTTATCTTCAAAAACACATCAAAATGATAAAATTATATAAGAGAAAATATTACAGTTATTATTGGTAACGCAGTGATAACTATTAAATTTCATAAAAATGAATATTGATGAAAAAATAACGAAGCTTTATCAAAAGCATATTAAAACACAAAAATAAACAATACAATACGTAATATTTTTAGTAGCAAACATAGAAATAGTTATTAAATTTCATGAAAATGAATAATAATAAAAAATTACGATATTTTATTCAATAACAATCAATAAAGAGGAAAATTGTAGTAGAAGAAAATTATATTTTTGATAAGCAATGTAGTAATAACTATTAAATTGAATAAAAATAAGAACAAATGCGAAATGCGGAATTTATTTCCGAAATTTCTCACGAATGAGCAGTAATTATGCATATATAGTGTACTATAACTCATGGCTAAATGCATGGCCGATAATTAATATTATTTTGTTAGATTATTTTTTTGAAATCATAATTTTCAGTGATTGATATTTTTTGTATTACTACTGTTTTTATGTCAGTGGAATAAGTCTATTAGAAAAATATCGAAAGAATTTATCTTATTATCGAAATATTTGATTTTTTTGAATTGTTCGATTATGGAAAGGGAGATATGCTAAAGTAAAGCTATCAATATGATGAAATTTGCGTAGAATTTGTTTTATGGAGGTGATTCGAGTTCTTTGAAAAGTTCTTGACGTCTTCTGAGTAAATTCGTTAGTTCTGCTTCTTTTTCTTGTAATCTCTTATGATATTGGAGAATTTCTTCTTCGCTATTTTTTGAAAATATTTTCGAGCTTTCCAAATGGGTTTGTTGATTAATTAACTGTATTTCTGATTTTAACTTCTTTTCTTTTTGCGCTAATTCTTCAATTTCTTTTTCGTATTTTTCATATTGAGGTTTTGAAGCTGCCTCAAAGGCCATGAATGCTCTCAGATCCAACGCCAGCTTTTTGATCATGAACCTGAGCTCTTCATTATTCTTCGGCTCTGCGACATTCAAAAAACTGCTCGTTTCACTCAGATTCATTCAAGAAAAATGACAAAAACAGTCAAAAGCCTATGAAAACTATTCTAAATGACTTCAAATATGACAGAAAATTCAAAATTTGAAAAAGAAATAAAATTTTGATTATTAAAAACTATATTATACATGATTTTATTTGCAATCACAATCCTTAGTAGCCTTTGAAAAACACTTATTAGAGGCAGTGATGATGCAATTCGACAAAATTCTCGCCATTGTTTTATCATGCTTCGACCATTGCTCCGGGAAGATTTCTGACGAGACAGGGCTTGCGTTGAAGACGATAATAGTGCCATGCTTCTCTGTACGGCTCTGAATAACAACGAATGGAACTCCATCATCCCAACTCGACTGAACGCTTGCGCCTTCTTTAACGGAAAACAGCATTCTCATGTTCTTGCAGCCTACAGAAATCTGCTCCCTTTCCTCGCTGTTGTCATTTCCGTCGCCGATATTCGAATCAGTCGGAGCTCTTACGTAACAGACCTCAGCGACTTCTTGTCTAAATGCTTCAATTGGCAACATTGACAATAACGGCTCACCAAGGCCGAAATCGTCATTTCTATGAGCGCCAAATGCAACAACGAGGCCACCGCCGTCAGAAACATAAGTAGCAATTCTGTTAGCTAAGTTAGGCGGGAATTTGTAGAATCCGAAGACCAATATTGCATGGAATTTGTAAAAATCTATATCCATGTTTTCTGAGGGTCTCATCGCTGTAATATTCTTAGGATTGAAGCCTGCGAGGCCAAGGAAGTCCTTTACGTCTTCTAATGCCCATTTATCGGCGGCTCCAATAATCAAACAATGAGTTCTTGCTCTAGGGAGACGCCTGAAGTCGATATAGCGTCCAGCGCTCGAGATGGCATCGATGACGAACTGTGGAGCGATTCCGCATTCTTTTAGAGTAACTTTGCATTCTTGAGTCAAAGCTGGGACACGGAGGCATTTCCAGATGTCTGTGATATCGACATCGGGCTGTATCTTGTGGACGAGGAGGATAAAATTGAAAAGTTCATCTTCACTGCCACAATTCAAATAATTCTCCTTTAATAGATAGGAAAGACGATCAACTGGTATTGTTGCCAGCTTATTCTGGTCCAAATGGAGCCACGAGTGAAGAATTTTAGTCTCGCAGTGCTTCACAGACCAATTTAAGCGAATTGCGTGCTTATAAAGCGTAATAACGCCATTATGATATGTTTTCATCATAAATCTTTGCACCAAGATCGCAAACTCGTCCTTTCCGATCTTATCGACGTTCGCCAAGAAGTAATGTTCGATACAATTGCATAAAGCTTCTGCAGCGACGTCTTCAGGGCGAAGAGCGTAAACAGAGTTGATAATATACTCAAACAAATCGAACTGAAGCTCATTGAAGTCATCAGGATTGAAAATAGCGAGATTTGATACAACCAACTCCAAAAGCTTCTGAATTGCAGGCGCTTCATGGTTGACTATGTTACATAGCTTGTTTAGAGTATCAAGAGAGTATTTTGGATCGATTTCTTTGAGAATGAAATTTGTTGCTTTTTTAATTAATTCAGTGCAGTCCCAAATAATCGAAATAAACGCAATCGCTGAGATGTTGTCGTTAGTTATTTTGATTGGTTCTGATGTGTACATGTATTCAATCACTGTATAAACATCAGGAGCAGCCCACTGAGGGAAACAAAGCGATAATGTCTTCTCATTCGGCATGCGCTCGAAAAATAGGTGGAAGAACGAGCACCGAACGTCCAAAAGGAACCTGTGCACTGGAATATACTGATTTTTACCAGGAGGCGCGTTTGGGAGGAAAAGCGTGAAATCGCTGAATAAGGGGTTGTAAAGGAGCGATTTGAACTTACATGGAAGTGGTTTAAATGGATTTCTGTCGGTAGATAGGATTTCTTGATTTATCATTGTTTTATTGGAAAAGTGACACCACGATTTACTTTATTTCGTTTTTTAGTTAAAATTACAACTGTTTATAGTATAAAGAAGCTGTTTTTCAACTTATTTTTCGAAATAAACAAAAATTTAATTCCAGATTTAGAAAAATCATCAGAAAAATAAGTTTTCTTCTAAAATTATCATTATATTGGTAGAGATAAAATAAATTTTAAGGAGCAAACTTCAAAATTTTTAAATTTTTTTACAAATTTCATTTTTATGACTATAATGATATTTCAATAGTCACAATAAATAATATTGAATTGATTAAAATTTCTAATTTTGAATTTTTAAATTTTTGTTATATTTTCAATTAAAAATCAAATTCAAGTCATAAGATCAAATATACCCATAATAATCCATATATAAAATCAAATATTCATAGAGAAAATATATGTTTTTCATTTATAAACCTGAAAATATTTCAATTTTTGATGAAAAATGATCAAAAACAAAAAATAACTTAAAATTTACAAAATTCTACACCATAGTATATTGATACGATTAATAATTATATTCAATCTCAAATTATAATTAAAATTTATTAAAATCAAGAAATTATTTAAAATTTATATTATAAAACTATCTAAGATTATGTTTTAATGGTTATTTTTGCTTAAATACAATTTTTCGAGGAAAAACTAGAAAAAGTGCTCGTTTAAAATAAAAAATGATGGACCTTGAAATTCCTTCATTTCTTACAAACGACGAACTTCCTTTCTTGAATCAGCCTCTTGACTCTGCAGACCAAGTGGATTTGCGAGAAATTCCACCAAAAGACGAAGAATCAGTTTTGATAAAAGATATTTTTTCTTGTTTAATTGGAGGATACGGAACTTACATCAAGAAGATGAAAGACAACACTTATCTCGTGCAAGCAATCATCAGAGATTCAACGCAGAGCTACATCGATCAGCTTATACCGATTTGCAACAATTTTATGCTTTGCCAGAAGTATTCAGAAAGTCACTACAGCTTTAAACACGGAAAAATCGTTCATACAGTCTGCAACGCGATTAGAAAATATTTATATCAATTTATTGGCCAAATCGCTCAAATTGAGTCAATGAAAATGAAATCATTACCAATAATATGCATAAATGTATCGAAATCAGCCGAATTTTTAAACGTTTTAAGCGAAATTGTTAAAAATATCGAAAATCTCAAAGGACCGAAGATTTGCACAATAATTCATCAAGCATTATCAGCAAACAGAGGTTTACCACACATAAGGGATCCATTAACCGTTCTCTTTAATCAATCTGTTCAGCCAATTCTCGAATACATCGAAAAATGGATTTACGAAGGCAAAATCGAAGATCAATACAACGAATTCTTCATCCAAACGAATGACATCAGTCCTGACGTACCAGATCCGCACAGAACCTACTGGAATGATCATTTTACATGTTTCGAAGAAAATGCGCCAATGTTCATTCCAAGCACGATCATAGACCTCATCATTGCAACAGGGAAAGTCCAATCTATCATTGCTGGGTGTAATAAACAGCAATTAACGAAATCAAATCAAATCACGATTTCTTCAATCCAATATGAAGGAGAGCTGCTTTCAATCTACAAATCAGCATCAAAAATACTCATATCCGAGTTATTTAACAATTTTCGCCTACTTGATATATTTAATACAATTTGGAACGTAATTTTATTCAGAAGGACAGATTTATTCAACATATTTTATCGTGTTGCAGGCAACAAAATGCGAAGAGATAGAAGCGAGATTTCTACTGTTGATTTAGAAGATTTGTTGAGTATTGTCTATAAACCATTCGAATTCATATCAGCTAAGCTCGAAAAACAGCAGCTTTTGTCTGTTTACACAACAATTCAGTCAGTAACAATCAGAGGATCCACGAAACAGAAGAATATTCGAATAACTTCTGGAAAAACACAATGGGAATTCTTCACACTATCACCAAAGGTCTCATGGCCAGTAACTATCATCATATCCAAGGAATTTCAGGATAAATACGCTTTAATGTTTAGATTTATTTTGCTTTGGAAGAGAATTGAACGAAAGTACACAAATCTCTGGAACTATGCTAACACATTCATGAGAAAACATGCTCACACACGATCAAATGCAGTTTTAAAGGTTTCTGCTATAAGATTCTCAATTCACACGTTTATTTCATCGTTGATTAACTTCTTGAGCACATCAGTTATTCATCCTTCATTCTCAAAGTTCCAAACAGCTCTTAAATCATCAACATCCATTGAAGAAATCATAGATCATCACAACTTGCTTCAACAAGCGATTTTGAAAGGCTTATTCTTCTTGAATGAAGATGTTTTTAAGTGTGTTATGTATATAGCTGCTGTCTGCGAGAAATTCGCTAAAGAATTTCGCATTTTCTTTAAATCAATTGATAACTCGATGACAACTGAAGAACAGAAGATGCTGTTATCAGAAACAGTTATTAATCAGTTCAAAAGATTCAGAAACTCAGTAAATACTTTAATCAACAATCTCACAGCTTTGAGCAAGAATGAAGCATCTTCAGTATTCACAGATTTCATATTGACTCTAACAGGCAACAGATTCTATACATATACCGAATAAAAATTGTTTTTGTTTTTTTATCATATAATTTAGTTTGTTTCTTTCCAGATAATAACTATGAATTTCAATGGTTTCACTTTTTGCCTATAAACATAATGTCTATTTAAAGGAGAAAAATGAAAATTTTAATTTCTTGGGTATTGAATGCATTTTGGAATTTTATTTTGGTAATTTTAGTAATAGTTTCATAGACTAATAATATTATACAGCTTTGATTTGGGCTTCATATCAAGGTCATCATGAAGTTGTCAAACTCCTTCTCACAGTTCCTGGAATAGATTTAAACGCAAAGGTTTATGGAAATGGACAGCTTTGATTTTGGCTTCAAAAAATGGTCATCATGAAGTTGTCAGGTTCCTTTTATCAGATCCTGGAATAGATGTCAACGCAAAAAATATAATAACAACAAAACAGCTTTAATTTGGGCTTCAGAAAATGGCAATTCTAACATTATCGATCATCAAAACTGAGCACATATTATCCTTTTTCTTCACCATTAGTACCAAAACATAGGACAGTACAAGAAATCGCGGAGAAGTCTAATACTATATTAAAAAAACTTCAATTTTATATTGGAAAAAGTGAATCCATTCATATATAGATTAATCTTAGCTAAAAAGTAAAAATGATGAGATTGGAAATATAATTGTAGATAATAAATAAAATGAAATAAATGTAAGTCCCAGTAGTATATTGGTTAGAATGGATCCTTGACACGGATCAGAGGCCAGTTCGATTCTGGCCTGGGACA